>APFE031662687.1:0-38976 GCA_000404065.3 Pinus taeda | reverse complement strand
TAATAAATAAATCATAATAAAAATAAACATATTAAAGCTCTAATAAAAAAAAGGGAAATTATCAAAAAAATCAAAGGAAAATAAAGAAAAAGTAGCATGCAGACACATGGAGGGTGGGCATGTAGCATGCAAACACATGGAGGGTGTGCATGTGGTTTCCCTTCCAATGTTTTGTTCTATTTAATGAATGATGAGGAGGATGGGAGGGTTCGATCATTATGAGGTTCTATCTTCATTCTATTGAGAGAATACTAAGACTTAGGAATATTGGCAGTATTCGTTGATTAAGGGCTCGGGGTGGCCAGTTGTAGCAGAATCCTGCACAATTGAGCCGGTTGGGAGGAGAGTCGTCCGCAAATCTTGTGGTCACTTCACCGGAAAATAGAGATATAATTTCATTGAAAGAATTGTTTCTTTTTGACATTAATTTTAGTTTTACTTATGTTGTTATATATGGTATGTTACACTACAGCAATGCAAAACCCACTATTCGACTCCTGAGGAGAAATCGCTGTACCGTCACCCTACTCTTTAACCCATCGCTGCCCTACTCCTTAACCCTTTCTCTCTTGTAACCCGTTCCAACAATGCAACCAGACACAGCCAAGTCGATCTGAATATTAATACCTCAATGTCCCTATTAACGCCTAAACTGTGCTTTCCCTCTATGCTTAAAGTACCTCGCGATACTTTTACCAGAAAACAATTAAAGTAATTTATTTGGAAATTTAAGCCTCTGTCGACGGTCCCAAAAGATCCAGATTAAGTGTTGCCCTATAGAGACGCACTGCCCACTGTAATCCACAAATGCAGAGAAATCGCTGTGTTTGCTCTCTCTACTCCATTAACTGTTTCTCTCTTGTGAGTAGTTCCAAAAATGCAACAATATACAGCATATAATCTCATTGACACACCTAGCTGAGGATCAATTCTCAACCTTTTGCCTTTACCCTTTCTGGCTTTTAACTGATAACGCCGGAAGCGCCACAGGGACGCTGCTTCCCTCGAAAGGGGCTTTCTGGACACCCCATTTTGTTTTTAATAATAACGATAAAATATTCATTATTGTGTAATTTCGGTCCATGAGATCAAGATTGTATTAAACTGCTTTCAACTGATAACGACCGAAGCGTCACAGGGACACTGCTCCCCTCAAAAGGGGTCTTCTGGATACCTCATATTTTATAATAACAATAAAATATTCATTATTGTGTTTCGGTCCATGAGATCAAAGATTGTAATAAATTGGATTAAAAATATAACGTAATTAGATTTATCCGGTTGCCTAAGCCATTCCCTGGAGGACTGCATCTTCAAGATCTATCATTGCAATACTGCGTTAATTTGTCCACTCCAGGTGATATTTTTAGGACAAATATCCACACTGGAGTATGTCGACCTCGAAGGCCGTGCTAAATTGGTACACTTCCCCGGAGGAAGTGACATATAAAAGGTCTTTAGCTGAAACAGGAATTTTACTTAGAATTAAAGACATCGACAGATCTTTCAAATCTTGGACGTCTTAAATATCTTAACATAAATGGGTGCATCAAGCTGGAAACCCGTGAATATTGAAGACCCGAGATCATTGGAAAAACTAACCATGGAATTTTGCTTAGAATTAAAGACATCGACAGATCTTTCAAATCTTGAACATCATAAATATCTCAACGTAAATGCATGTGTCAAACTGGAAACCGTGAAACTGGAATGATGGAAAAACTAAGCATGGAATTTAGAATTAAAGACATTTACAGATCTTTCAAAATCTTGAACATCTTATATATCTCAACATAAATGGGCGCATCAAACTGGAAACCCTGAATCCTGAAGGCCTGAGATCATTGGAAAAACTATGCATGGAATTTTGTTTAGGATTAAAGACATCGACTGATCTTTCAAATCTTGAACATCTTAAATATCTCAACATAAACGGATGCATCAAACTGGAAACTTTGCGTCTTGAATGCCCGAGATCATTGGAAAAACTAAACATAGAATTTTGCGAGATCATTGGAAAATCTAAACATGCAATTTTGGATAGAATTAAAGACATTGACAGATATTTCAAATCTTGAGCATCTTAAATATCTCAACATAAATGCGTGCATCAAACTGGAAACAGTAAATATTGAAGGCCTGAAATCATTGGAAGAGCTAAGCATAGAATCTTGCTTAGAATTAAAGACATTGACAGACATTTCAAATCTTGAACATCTTAAATATCTCAACATAAATGGGTGTATCAAACAGGAAACCGTGAATCCTGAAGGCCTGAGATCACTGGAAAAACTATGCATGGAATTTTGGTTAGAATTAAACACATTGACAGATCTTTCATATCTTGAACATCTTAATTTTCTCAACAAAAATGCGAGTGTCAAACGAGAAACCCTGAATCTTGAAGGTCTGAGATCACTGGAACACCAAACTAGAAACCCTGAATCTTGAAGGTCTGAGATCACTGGAACACCTGATATAGTACCTGATATAGTATCTGATATGAAAAGCCAAAGCCAAAGTCAAAACCGTCAATAGCCACTGCATTGAAAAAGGAATCAGATCATTAAAAGATAAGTGAAGATCATTAAAAAGATATTTACAAACCATTCAAAAGAGGTTAAAAAACACAAAGTCTAAATCAATTGTTTGAACGCTGCAAACAAACCATTAAAAGAAAGGAAATTACGGAGCATAAAATGACGTAGCCTCTTACCTGAACAGAGGAAGTTGAGAAAAGATAATCGGATAAAACTTGGCCTGAAAAACTAAATGCTGTTTGGATTTTGGTATTGGCAGGGTGGGGTATGCGAGCAGGCTAATGCTTCCGGGAATGCAAAAACAAAATTCAGGTTCGCAGAGGGAACTAAGTTCAGCCCATGGTATATGATATGATATTTGAAGCCGAAGCCAAAGCCATCAATACCAGCGATCTCTGATTCATAATTGATTCGTTGCTGGTAAACCCAACAGGAATGGAGAACCTGGGACTTGCATGTTCTCGACAAACCGGACATTCATGTTTTGTACGGAACCAAGGCAGAAGGCAATCTTTACAAAATATATGACCACATTTTGTAACAAGTGCTTGTGGTGCAGCACTATCGAAACATATACCGCAATCAGGCGTAGAACCTTCTTTGGCGCTGCTGCTATAAATTGGAAAAATCATTCTCTCACAGATATGGAATTTGCATATTGGGCATTGCCGTGAAGGGTAGACCAAGGCCTCGATGCAGGATGGGCAAAATAGATGGCCACATCCTGTGATGAGCCATGCCATTGCCAGACACGAATTACATTTCAACACCGGATATTGCTCAACTGCTTCTTGCTCTACATCTACCATTTCCACGTCTTCTTGTTCTTCCATCTTTATTGTCTGTGATTCCGTTCTCAGCAGGCAAAAGAAATAGGTTCTCTCAAGGCAAAGGAAATAGGAAATAGGTTTTACCCAAACTGCTCCCCGCTCTCTGAAACAGGAAATAGGAAATTGGTTTTACCCAAACTGCTCCCCGCACTTTGCTATATATATAGATATATCTATGGCGTTTTGGTTGCTCTGCTCTGAACAAGACGTCCAGTGTTCTGGGACCAGCAATACCACAAATCACAACTTATTGTGTGTTAGTGACACGTGGCAAAAGAAGAAGAGGGCACAAATATAATTCTCGAATTTAACTCTCGGTTTGCAACTTTGCATCGTGCATGGCCGCTCTGCGTTTGTTGACGTCCATTTCAATCATCGAAGCACGCGCGATGCATTATATTTCTCGAATTTAACTCTCGGTTTGCAACTTTGCATCGTGCATGGCCGCTCTGCGTTTGTTGACGTCCATTTCAATGATCGAAGCACGCGCGATGCAGTAACAAACAAGTTGAAGGTAGTGTTCATCACCTTCCACATGTACTTGTGCACTGTCGACCGGGAGTTGTCACGAAGGCATGGAGGTGGTGCATAGAATTTGATGTTTGGTTGATCTTAAATTATTTAATATTTTCGTATCTCAATACAAGTGATGAGATATTCAATAATATAATTATAGCTTATTATTTTTAAATATACGGTTATGAAGTTACATTTTACATATTCTAGGTTTGGTGCATCTATCATCATAGCTTATTGCGAAGAATTTAAAGACATTATAAGTGTGTGCTGCACTATACATATTTTAGTTTGTTGCAAAGAACTCAAAAACATTATATGTATGCGTTGCAACAAATATATTAGTTTGCATGTACAATTTGACTTGAAGGCCATTGAAAGCATTAGATATAAAGGATTATAAAAGAAAGCTTTAAAGGCGAGCTTTACGAGGCTAAGTGAGGGTGTGACTATATGTCCCATGATCGAGGATAAGTGAGGGTGTGACTATATGTCCCATGATTTTTGTGGAAAGAAGGGTATGTGGGTGATGGGGTTGGGTACTTGGTTGGTTTTTTCATTGGTTAAAGATAGATTATTTAATATGGATAATGAGTTTAGTGGAGAGGGGTGGTAAATTGTACTTAAGCATATATATTTATATTTAGGCTTATTTTATGAATGTAACTAGAGGTGTTTAATCATGATATGGCACTAATTAGAGTGGAACGGAATCTTTGAATATTTTTAAGTTTATCTCAATGTATGTATTATGGTGATGTGGAGTATGTCGGTTAGTTCTTATGAGGGGAGGGGATGTTATTTAGGTTAGAGATTGGTTGATTTTAATAATGAATGAGTTGATCTACGATTATGACCTTCTTATTAGAGGGAACATCATTGTTCCAAAAACTGAGGAAACAATTTTGATATTGTACGCATAACTACATCCAAGTAGGATGTTGTAGTCTAATAGCACATATACTATTTGCATGCCTATTTAGATGAATTTTCCTACCAATTCAATGAGGATACTTTGGTAAAGACCTTCTAGTTGCGATGATTGACTATCATAATCCCTAGGGGTAATGGATGAGGGTGTAAGCATCAAGAGCATAATTGCTTCCATACTATGGTGGAGATGATGCAAATAGATGCTCCCTCATCCATGATACAATAATGAATGGTAATATTTCTTATTGAGATGAGGATTTGGAAAGGAATTAGGGATGATATCATGAGCTTAGAATTATCTAAATTTAAGGTTATCAATTTGAAATCAAAAGGGTTGACTGCCCCAAATGTTGATGGAAAGGCCTTTCTTTAAGAAGAATAGGCTTGGAGGACATCTAGAGATGGCATGGTTTTAAACGATCAAGCTAAATTGGTAATGATTTTATAATTATGAATAGGCCCTTATTTCGAGGTTTCCTTTAAATATTTGTTTCCCAAAAGAAGAAGAAGAGAGTGTAAGATTATAGTGAGCTTGTTAATGCAAAGTTTCCTTCAACTTTTTATAAGCTCTTGCAATTAGATGCACTTCCTCTTCATGGATGGCAACTAGATCATTTGATTTCCATTTGAGCGCTAGTATGTGAAGGTCCATATTGGTTAACTATGTGTCCTTTGCATCCCTAGCCTCTAAGTTTCCCTATTTCTATTTTCCCATATCCATGTCTTTTTGATCCTTACCTTGATCCACTTGTTTTCAGTGGTGTTCCCCATTGGTTGATCAATGATTTTTACAGAGTCTAAGTTACCATCTATTCTCATTCTTTTCTCTCACCTTCTAATGCATTTTCCTCTAACTTGTGAAGGAACATGTACCTATTGCTCTCTCTCTTTCCTCCTGCATGTGAGTTTCATGTTACTTTTTTGGTGATTTTCCTCCCATTTTCAACCCTAACATATCCATCCAAATCTATCTCTTGGGTGGTCTTAGAAGGCTACTGTTTCATATTTAACGCAGATTTAAGGACTATTCCCTAAAGAGATGACCACATTAATGACATCTTCAACAATGAAAGAGGATTTGTTCATAATTTATAAGTTGGTCCCAAATATTATCACAATAGCTAATTTGTATACTAGTTGGGAGGGGCTTTAAAATATTTAGATACACACATATATGTGTGCAAAAAGTATATATTCCCTAGTGTGTTGTTTATAAAATCATAATAAAAGAACCTATAGCATTCCTTGTTCCTTCAAGAATATATTGTTGCCATAATTATTTAAAGAGAAAATGGTGCAAACAAATTACCATTAATACTTATAGCAATTACCCATTTACCCAAAAATCCCTTTTCAACTAGGTTTTGCAACTATTTGAGCTACATAAAATTAAAATTTCCTCATCCATGAACAAAAAAATGCAAATGCTCTCCTTTAACTCTATGGGAAACCCACCTTGGTTTGCCTTCTATTATTCAATAAAATATTCACTCTACAATTTGTATAGGCATTGTCTATTGAGGTGACAATTCAATTAGCTTCGACAGTTTCTAGTTGGAATTCGATGGAATTTGATATTTATATTTTCTGTGCATGGTTTCAGTAAATTTTCCATATTCTTAGTCTCGAAATGAATCTCGATTTCATGTTGAACTCATCATGAACAATTCCTACAGTTAATGCTCTTCCCAACGATTCCACAATGCAATGATCTTCACTATATTTCACTACAATCGGTTAGCATTTTGAAAATGCTCGCCTCCTATTTTAGTTTAGCGTATTTTTCAACTTGAATGCTAAAGCTGGGCGCACTTTTGAAACCACAGTCAACAGGCTAAACCCCATACATATACATATATGTCTACTGAATCGAATCCACTAAGAATGTGTGGAATTGATTTAAATTGATAGACACATAAGGAATGGGGTGCACTTTTGAAACCATAGTCCAAAGGCTAAACCCCATACATATACATATACATAAATGTCTACTGAACCGAATCCACTAAGAATGCGTGGAATTGATTTAAATTGATAGACACATAAGGAATGGGCCACAGTTTTGAAACCACAGTCAACAGGCTAAACCCCATACATATACATATACATATATGTCTACTGAATCGAATCCACTAAGAATGCGTGGAATTGATAGACACCTAAGGAATCCCATTTCTATAAACTAACCATCGAATTACGCACCCACTACTCAAGTGAGAACAGAGTTTCTTGGTTTTGAAAAGAGTATCTCATTTGATGAAGTTCATAAGAACTTCAATATGTTACTCCTTAATTTCCTTTTACTCCACCTTGCTTCACCTCCTCCAACAGATCTTGCGAACCATAATTACACTCTTCCTGTGGCGAACCTTTGCATGGACTTCGTTTCCCACACAGTGATTCCTCTTTGGCGGCTGAACACAATCATTAGGGTTACAATGATTCTCCTTCTGCCATCATTAGGGTTACCCCTGCTTATGCCCACAATGTGCATATAAATGCATCCACTCATTAGTCCTAGGTATTTAACTCTCAAAGGAGTCAAATCATCAACCACAAATGGTTAAGGCCCTATTTTATCAGTTCCTTTATATTGAAACTCAGTCACCCCACTTAAACCTCCTATCGGGACTATTTACCTCCTCATAACCTTCATTATCCCTTTTACTAAAGCCTTCCTCAATCTCTCTTATCGGGACTGTTACAACCCTTCGTAACCTTTATACAACCCTTTAAGCTTGCATAATATATATTATATATATATATATATATATATATATATATATAATATATATATATATATATATATATATAATATATATGTATATAGATGACCTTTCCCTTTACTAACCTTGGTTAATATATAATTATTGTATAAAAGCTTCGATCGGCGCTCTTTTCCTTTACAAACCATTTACAAAGGAGAAACCCCGCAAACATACCTTTTGCCTTTGTACGGCCTCTACACACTTTCCGAGATTAACTTTATCGCAATCGGGGTATCGCTTCTCCTCGGCACACAACATACTCCTTCTGCTTCCCCGATATGCGATTATATCATTTTCTGGAATACAATGGCAAACAAAGGAAATCTTGCTTCAAACCCTTGAGTTGGACTTTAAAAGTTATAAGCCCGTGTTCACAAATATCATCGGGTCCACTCCTTCCAAGCCTTCTATTGCGCTACTCCGATCTCCACCTTCTCCGATCGCCGATACCTTTTACACCTCTAATCTTCGCTTATCGGCTATTGACACATTTATTCATTGCAATATCACAAGTCAGAGGTTTTCAAGTCCCTATGGTAAAACACTTAAAAGCTCTGATGCGATTAGGCTCTTAGACCTGATAGGATTATAAATCCGCCTTTATAAAATCTTCGATCCGATTATGTCGCAATATCGGAGTTCGGAAGTTCAATAGGTCCGGTTCCTCCCCATTGCAACGATGCGATGTGATAGTGTTTAGCCGATGCGACTTAATCCTGGTCGTTGATTTTAAAGATCCAATGGCTATTGTGCAAGCATACTTCACTTCTCCATTCAACTTGTTTATTTAGATTTTAGGTTGTTTTCAGTGGTTGTGATGGTTCCCAGGTTTCTTCAAAAGGTTCTGGACCTTCGTCATTCCGCTGCACACTATCTCTTCTGAGCTTAAACTCTGCACTCTCCTTTGATCTCTATTTTTGTAGAGCTCTACCTTGGCTTCTAACGGATTCAATGATCCATCACGATCCTCTGTATCATTTTCTCCCTTTGCGTGTTCTGCAGAACTTTGCCTGCAACCCCCTGTTACAGAACCTACGAATTCACATATAAATCACTTGAAACACACATTCCAACTCAGAATTGAGTTGATTATATTAATAAATATAAACAATGATTATAGAATGAGATCTCTATGTCTCGCATAGGCCTGATCTTTAACTATCAGTGGCCTCTACCTCTACTCTGTCTGTAGGCTTACATTTACACCAAAAAACTCTGTTTAACTAATTAAATAAAGAGATCAATGTAGAGACTTTTAATATTTTTAATGGTTATGATACAACAACTAGTTTTGAAAAAGAATTTTTAACTCAGATCATGGCACCCAATTAAATAAAGAGATCAATGTAGAGACTTTTAATATTTTTAATGGTTATGATACAACAACTAGTTTTGAAAAAGAATTTTTAATTCAGATCATGGCACCTGATTAAATAAAGAGATCAATGTAGTGACCGATGAATGTCGAGACCTTTAATATTTTTAAGGTTATAATATAACAACTATTTTTGAAAAAGATTTTTTAGAATGTTAAAGTTCACTTGAGTTAAATATTAAGATTTAGATTAAGTCAAAATTTAGATTAAAATATAAATAAATAAGAATAAATTAATTTAATAATATCTCAATGTATAAAGTTAAACATTTATATTAAAATATAAAATAAATAAGAATGAAATTAAGTTAATGGAATATAAAAATCAAAATTTTTATTAAAATAAGAATCAAATTAGTTATTAAGCATGGTTAAACTTTTAAAAAGGCCAAGATCAAAATTACAAATAATTAAATAATAAAAATTCTTGGAATAAAAGTAAAACTAAAAATTAAAATGTCATAAATTAAGAATAAAATATTCAAAATGGAAATAAAATAATTAACTATAAAACTAAGTTAATTATTAAGCCTAGAAGTAAAAATAAAAGTGAAAGACTTAAAATTATAAATAATAATAATAATAAATACCAATAAATAAATAATCAAATAAATAAAATAGTTGTAAATAATAAATTAAATCAATATTATTAGTTGTAAACAATTAAATTAAAATTATTAGTACTATTATTTTAATAAAAACAAAGGTGAATAAGGTCAAAAATAATTATTCTAAACAATAAAACTCAAAAACAAAATAACTAATAATATTCTTACAATATCTCATGCCTATGACAAAGGCATATTCATTACAACTAAATCTATCCATCCAAACTTCTAGACTCGCTCTTTCTAGAACTTATTTACTACCTTAAGAAAATATAATTATTTATATCGAGGAATTTGAATTCCTCATGAAATGTGGAAACTCCTCTTTTGAACTTTGTGTTAAAAAATTTGATGGCTTTGGAAGAATTCCTCATGAAATGTGGAAATTCCTCTTTTGAGCTCTGTATTAAAAAATTTGATGGCTTTGGAAGCTATGATGCTCCTGCATCCAAACTGGAGTTAAGGAGAAAAAATCCGTATATGGGTTGATTCATGTATA
The DNA here is from genome assembly GCA_000404065.3 of Pinus taeda. NCBI lineage: Eukaryota > Viridiplantae > Streptophyta > Pinopsida > Pinales > Pinaceae > Pinus > Pinus taeda. The sequence goes on along the minus strand of APFE031662687.1, from coordinate 28,907 downwards.
GGCCTACAAAACTGAGAAAAAAATGGCCTATTTGAAATATTTTATTCCTGTATTCCACATTATTGCATATCACAGTTAAAAGCCTTTTAGATCCAAGCTTGAGTTCCATATCCCCTTTCAGTTACCAAGCTTTTTCGATCCAGTGTATGAGCATTGTTTTTTAGGGCCACGTGCCCGCAAAATAATAGATCAATGCATGTTCTTACATGCATTGAATCTTTGTTTCTATTCTCTCTCTAAAACTATCTCATACAAAGGAAAATTTTTTGTCTAGGGTAAACATGAGAGAGTGTTTTTATGTTCATTTTCCTTGAAGGATGTCATCATTGCAGAAGATGAGAGCATCACTGCAACTAAAGAAGGGGTACCTTTTCTAAAGAAGTAGGGATAGTTAGATTTACATAGGTTTTGGTTGTTCACCCTACTGGCCACATGACTATTGTAAGAGGGTCTGCCACCTACCCAGGGACATCATTCCATGTAAGACCTATCAAAATAAAACCCTAAGCCAACTCCTTAGAAGATGAAAAGTACACACACTCGTTACATGTCTTAATATGTTAATGAAATGAAGGAATTTAATAAAAAACATCCTAGATCGATCTTAAATATGCATCTACAAAGTACCAAGAGGAATCCAATCCCTTTTCGTTCTAAAAGTGGTTTGCATCTCAAGAGATTTGATACCTCTTGGCGCTTGGCAAATCGAGAGTTAAGATGGATCTAGGACGGTTTATATGGATATTCATTTATTTGATATATATTTATTCATTTACTTGTCATTGGTTCCTTTTCTTCAATTATAATAATTTTTCTAATTAAAAATAATATTTTTTTCCCAATCTTATATACAATATATATATATATATATATATATATATAGATATATATATATATATTCATTTCTTACACTATTTTAAATATTAAAATTTCATTTTACCATTTCAAAAGTAAGTACACAATTGACTCCAATAAATTCAAACAACATTTTATTATAGCAATTGATCTAAGTTGCTCTAGAAATAGAAGTGGCCTTGAAAAAGATCAAAAATTAGAGTCATCGTATTGAAGTGAAACTAGGACCCGATTGTAGTGCTCTTCGTGTTGACTCCAATGATGTGAACAACACTCAAATCTGAGTTTGTATGCTCAAGATATAGCCAGTCAAAGTTCTAGTCAAACTAGGCCAAGTGGAAGTCAATCATGAGGCAACAATTTGGAAAAGGGACGTCACACGAAATCTGGCGGTTGGAACAGGCGAATTCTTAGCCTCTTTAATTTTCCCAGTGACCCTTAAAAATCGCCACCAAATTTTTGTCTATTATTGTTATAAAAAACAAAAAAATATAAAATTTGGGGTAGTAGACCGCCATCCGCTAAGGACATGACAACATATATTTTTAAATAAATGTGGTGGGCAGGCCACCCATCAGTGTACCCGCCCAACCCATTAATAAAATGACGACAAGTGTTGGAGGCCAACAAGGTTTCAACCTGCCCGATCCATGTGGGTCAGCCCGCTAATAGGCGACATAAAAAATATTACACCGCCAACCATACAACAAAACCATCAGATAAAAATAATGTAACAACGTGCTTAATATAAGAGCGATAGGTTTTGAACTCAGTCTACCCCCGACCTATTTTTCACGACCACCAACAGGCCAATGACCCACACTTTGAAAACTCTGCCCATGCATTATATAAAAAATGTACTTTTCCATTCGACCAAGGGAGGGAGTGGCGGACTAAGGACTGAAACTGAGTTTTGCAGGTGGAATTAGGAGCACTTAGGCCAGAACTGCGGAAAGATGAGCATGGAATTCAAGAAAGATTCCCAAGGAATCTTGGAAGAATCTTTTTGTAGGGAATCTTGATGGAATCCAAAGATTCCTTGGAGCTCCAGAGGTCACTTGCTCAGAATATGGTCAAGTTTATAGTCATTTGACACGATCTTACACCACGAATCCAATGGTGATGTTCGTTTCTGCATCTGAGCTTTAATTTTTTTGTCCATGACATAAAATGGAGGCATAAGGGTCATTTATGTAAAGTTGGTTGTAATTCATTTTTATTGCCATTTAATGAAAGAGGCCTCCCCAGTTTGAGTAGGGCTCAAATACGTAATCCACACTAGGTGAACACCATAATCAAATCATTTTGTCCCTTTGATCTCATGGTTGTTTTATGATTTCCAATTCTTTTTCATGTGTTTAAGTTACTTGGTTACATGCTCTTTTATATGCAATTTTGTATGTTTCCTTGAAGTTAAAAGATTTGGATCAAGTTTGGTATCAGAGAAGGTCTTCTTTATGTGAGTTTCATGAGTGAATGCTAACCAAGAAAAAGCTCTAAAGAGGATAAGTAAAACTCAAATCCCTTGAACCTGAAGTGGTGCATGCACCACAAAGACGAAATATGGAAGCTGAGGAAGCTTGAATGGAGGAAGAGTGAAATTATCGCAAGATATTCTTCACCATGGCAAAGAAAGTTGTCAAGTTGTTTGCAGAATATGAGAAGAAAATCAAGCATGAGAAGAAAGAGCCAGATGACCATGCATCGATAAATCATGAAGGTGGAAGAGGAGAGCCTCATGAATCGCCTTCTCCATCCTCTAGTGACAATACTTCTTCTTTTTCTTCTCATCACTCTAATAGGCATCATAAGAAGACATCTAAGAAGCCATTTTTAAGCCAGATGTGAAGTTTGATTTGCCCACGTATAATGGAGAATGTAATGCAGAGAAACTAAACAATTGGATTAGAAATATTGAGGTTTATTATGAGATTCAACAAATCGAGGAAGATGAGGCCAAGGTCAAATTAACATCTCTTCAGCTGAGTGGCATTGCTCTCATCTGGTGGGAGAGAAAGTTGCAGAAACGAAACAAAAACTTGTGTAATCTCCTTTCTTCTTGGTCTAATTTTGTTTTTGCATTAAAAGGTCAATTTTATCCTTTGGGTTATTTACAAAAGGTTTTAATGGAATGGAAATATTTAAGACATGGAAATGGTCAAAATGTACAAAGATTCACGTAAGAGTTTAGAAAACAAGCTTTAAACTTCGACATTTCACTTGATTCATCAGAAATTGTAACAAAGTATATTGGTGTGTTACATAGTTACATCATGCATTCTCTTTTTTTATTTGAGCCTACTACTATTGATGCGGCCAGTGTGAAGAACATTCACCTTGAAAGAAAGGGAAAGAATGATAAAGAATAGCAACAAAAGAAAACATATTTCAAACCTTGTAATGGCAAGTTCAAAGGAAAAGGAAAGGGAGAGGAAAGAAGACAACTACAACCAAGAAGGAGGAAGGAGCAAAGCCATCTTGCACACATTGCAAGAAGTAAGGACATGATGATGAACACTGTTGGAAGTTGCATCCGGAGTTGAAACCAAAGATATTTGTTGGGAAGAATAAGTAGAAGATAGTGGAAACCGTACAATAGGACCTTGGATCCAATTCTGGTGACAAGACATAGATCATAGAAGTGGGCATACAAGGTACTCTTTCTCTTCATGCTAATGAAAATTTTTAATTGCATTCAAGTACAAGTTCTTCAAATGAGTCTCTTGTTAGTGAATGAAAGAGGACTGAATTATTCCACATTAGAGCCGTAGTGAAACATACTAAAGGTGAAACCTTATTTGATTTGGGCTCACAAGAAAATTCAATTTCAGAATCCTTCATCAAGAAGTTAGGGTTAGAAACCAAGCCTCATTTGAAAGCATACCCTCTTGGTTGGGTGTGTGATAAAGCTAAATTGCATGTAACCAAGTAGTTTAGAGCTAGATTTGTGATTGCATCCAAAATAGTAGAGGAGGTTGATCTTGATGTTGTGCCCTTGGATATTTGTGGTATTGTATTGGAGAGTCCATATTTGTATGACAAGAAAGAAATTTTCTTTCTTCATGAAAACAAGTATCATCTCATGAAAGATGATGAGGGAATACATTGTTAGAGCTCATCGTGCCAAAATCAATGTCAATCTTGTAAGTGCAGTTCATATGAAGAGATTGATCAATTCCAGCAAAGGGTGCATACTCATGGTTGTGAGAGAAAAATATGCAGAGACATCTGAAGCTTTCCAATATTTTGATCCCACTCATAAAAAATAATTGTATGAAATTGTTTCTAACTATAATGGGATTTTTTAGGAATCGAGTGGGTTTCCTCCAAAGCGTGAGATCCAACATGAGATTCACTTCTAGGAGGATGCTCCTTTACCCAACATTGGTATGTACAGGTTTTCATCCATTGAGATGGAGGAGGTAAAGAAGTAAGTATAGAAATTGTTGAACCAAGGGGTCATAAGGCCAAGTTCTTCTCCATGTGGCTCACCCATCATGTTGTTGCCAAAGAAGGATAGCACATGGAGGATGTGCATGGACTATAGAGCACTCAATAAAATAACAGTGAAGAATTGGTACCCTCTCCCTCACATTGGTGATTTATTAGATCAATTGAAAAATGTTATCTATTCCACAAAAATGGACTTGTGCAGTCGCTATAATCAGGCCAAGAATGCAGAACATGATGTATGGAAGTCTGCATTTAAGACAAAATAGGGGTTGTTTGAATGGCTGGTGATGCCATTTAGAATATGAAATGCTCTAACCACATTCATGAGGGTGATGAATGATATTTTCATACATTTTCTTGATGATTTTGCACTTTTGTATCTTGATGACATTCTTTTTTTTAGTAGGACATGGGAAGATCATGTGAGTCATGTTAGAAAGGTGCTTGATGTTTTGCAAAAAGAAAAATTGTATGTCAAAATGTCTAAGTGTGAATTCGGTAAGACCTCTTTGGTTTACTTGGGTCACATTGTCAGAGGTGGAAAATTAAGAATATATCTTTCTAAAATTGATGTGATTGTAAAGTGGAATAAACCCACCAATGTTACAGAATTTTATAGCTTTTTGGGTGTCATACAATAATAGAGAAGGTTCATTATCAACTTCTTTGTCATTGTATCCCCCTTACATGCATAGAAAAGTGTGAAGAAAACATTTTAGTGGGGAGGAAAGCGACAACAATCCTTTGATACACTAACAGAGAAGATCAGTACCACACCAGTTTTGGCCTTACTTGACCTCCAACAGCCTTTTGAGATTGAGACAGATGCTAGTGGGTACACCATGGGAGCAGCGTTGATGCAACAGAGGAAACCTAAATGTTACCATTCAGAGACATTCTCCCAATATGTTGTCAACTATTCCACATATGACAAGGAGTTGTATGCATTAGTTCAAAGCATGAAGAAGTGGAAGCACCATTTGATTGGTAAGGAGACCATCATTCACACAGATCACTAGCCCTTGCACTACCTCCAGTCACAAACCAAGCTTCAATAAGAATGTCATTTCAGATGGACGAGATTCCTCCAGTAGTTTCACTTGGTAATAAAATACAAGAAGGGCACCAACAATAAACTGACAGATATGATTTCTCGCCCTCCTATTTATGCATCTATAGTTTTGAAAAATGTTTCTTTATCTTTTCAAATTTATGTTGAACAATTTGTTGATGATGATGATTTTAAGGAGATTTATGCAAAGATGACTCATGGATCGCAAGTGGATAATTACCATTTGTAGGGAAATTTGTTGTACCAAATTGACAAACATTGTATCCCCACCAATGAGAGAATACATGCAATTAGAGAGGCGCATACCACTCTTGTGTCAGGTCATTTTGGTGTAGGAAAAACTTTATGTCATTTGCAAATGTTGTTTTATTAGCGTCACATGAAAAATATTGTGACTCAATATGTAAGGGATGTGCGTTGTGTTTAGTTAGCAAGCCCACTAATAGAAAATTGGGGCCCTACACACTACTCCCTGTTCTGAGACGTCCATGGGAAAGTGTGGCAATGGATTTTGTAGGTTGTTTTCCATTATCTAGTAGAGGTCATGACTATTTGTATGTCATTGTGGATCGATTTATAAAAATGTGTGTCATAATGCCTTGTAAAAATCAGGTCATTACAGAACATATTTACCATCTCTTCCAATTTGTTTGGGTCCACTTTGGGCTGCCCACATCCATTATGTCTGATCGAAACTCTCACTTTTTTGGAGATTTTTGGACGAGTTTGTGGAGAATGATGGACACCAAGATGAACAGGAGCACGACATTTCATCTGTAGACTGACAAACAAAGAAAGTTTGTCAACTGCATAGTGATACACTTACTCTGAGGCTATTGTGGCAAGCATCCCAAGTTGTGGGACAAGCACCTTCCCTATGTGCAACATGCATACACTCGGGAAGTGCATTCATCCACTCAAAGGTCACTGTTCATGACATGCTTTGGATATTTTCCAAAGGACCCTTTAGATATGGTCTTTGGGAGAGATGAAGATTCCAGTGGGCAAGATTACAGGGACAAAGTGCGGAAGTTTGTTCAACAAATTCAGATGTTCACCAAGCAATGTAGGAGTAGTTGGTGAAAATTCAAGCTCAATACAAAGCTCGAAAAGACAAGCACTGAGTCAATCACCAATTCAAGGTTGGAGACAAAGTGTGGCTCCACATCAGCAAAGACATAATGAAAGGGGAAGGAAAGAATTTGAGACCAATTCAATATGGCCAATTCACCATATTAGAGAAGATTGGAGACAATTATTTTCATCTCAATTTCCAGCATACATGCAGATGTACTCAGTGTTGAATGTTGAAAACTTGAAACTTTATGAGCCTCATTTCATTGTGGACACTAAAGAGGATGGACAAGTTTCTACAGTGGATGACTTTGCACTTGCATACTTTGACAAGATACTGGAGGATATCATTCTCAACAGAAGGACTAGGAGTTCATGATGGGAAGAGATGGAGTACCTTCACATTGGTTTCAAGGGAATGCATATGAATAAGCCATGATGTATTGAAAGGGAGAAATTGAGGGAGAAATTCCCTCACTTTCCAATTGACTGATAAAGCTTTTGGCAGCCCAAAAGATCATTAGTAGGGAGGAATGATCCAGGTGGCTCCAAAAATAGAAGTGTCCTTGAAAAATCTAAAAAATAAAAGTCATCAGATTGGAGTGAAACTAGGACTGGATTGTATTTCTCATTGTCTTGATTACAACACTGTGAATGACACTGAAATATGAGTTTGTATGCTCAAGATATAGTAAGTAAAATTTTTGGTCAAACTAGACCAAGTGGCAGTCACTAACGAGGAAACAATTTGGCAAAGCGATGACGCACAAAATCTGGTGGTGAAAACAGGTGAATTTGTCATGCCTTTAATTTTCCTAGTGACCCTTAAAACCTGCCACCAAATTTTTGTCTATTATATATATATATATATATATATATATATATATATATATATATATATATATATATATATATATATATGTATATATATATAGTATATATGTATGTGTATATGTATGTGTATATATGTATATATATATATGTATATATATATATAGATAGATATATATAGATATATAGATATATATATGTATATGTATATGTATATGTATATGTATACATATACATATACATATACATATATACATATATATACATATATACATATATATACATATCTTATATATATATATATATATATATATATATATATATATATATATATATATATACATATATATATATATATATATATATATATATATATATATATATACATATATATATATATATTGGGGCCACCCACTGGCAAACCCGTCGAACCCATTAATGCAACAGCGATAAGTGTTGTAGGTTGATGGTGTTCGAACTCGCTCGACCCATGTGGGATGGCCTGCCAATGGGCGACCCCAAAAATATTACATCGCTAACCATACGACAGAATCGACGGGTAAAAATAACGTAACGACGCACCTAATATGAGAGTGGCAAGTTTTGAACCCGGTCCGCCCTCGACCCATTTTCAATCGCCAAAAATGGGCCAATGGCCCATGCCTTTAAAACTTCACCCCATGCATTATATAAAAACATATTTTGTCATTCGACTGGGCGAGGGTGTGGAGAACCAAAGACCAAAACTGAGTTTTGCAAGTGGAACTAGGTGTGCCCAAGACAGAACCACACCTAAATAGCCACAAAATTTGAGAAATATTCTTAGGGAATCTTGGGAGAATATTTTTGCAGAGAATATTAAGGGAATCTAAAGATTCCTTGAAGCTCTAGAGGTCACTTTCTTAGAATATGGTCAATTTTATAGTCATTTCACATGATTTCGTGCCACGAATCCAATGGTGATGTCCATTTTTGCATCTGAGCTTTACATTTTTTGTGCATGAAATAAAATTGAGGTAGAAGGGTTGTATTTCATTTTTGCTGCAATTTAATGGAAGAGGCCTCCCCAGTTTGAGCAGGGTCTGAAGACATAGCCCACACTAGGTGAACTCCGTAATCAAATCGTGTTGTGCCTTTGATCTCATGGTTGCTTTATGATTTTCGTTTATTTTTCATGTGTATAAGTTACTTGGTTACATGCCCTTTTATATGCAATTTTTTATGCATGCTTGAAGTTAAAAGACCTGGATCAAGTTTGGTATCAGGGTAGGTCTTCTTGATGCAAGTTGCATGAGTGAATGCTAACTAGGAATAAGCTCCAAAGAGGAGAAGAAAAAATCAAATCCTTTGATCTTGAAGTGTGGCATGCACCATGAAGATGAAACATGGAAGATGAGGAAGGTTGAATGAATGAAGAGCAAAATTATTGCAAGATCTTCTTCACTATGGCAGAGAAAGTTGAATTTTTTTTTGCAGAATATGAGAAGACAATCAAGCCTGAGAAGAATGAACCAAATGACCATGCATCAATAAATCATGAAGGTGGAATAGGAGAGCCTCTTGAATCACCCTCTACATCGTCTAATGACAGTTCTTCTTCTTCTTCTTCTCGTCACTATAACAGGCATCATAGGAATACATTTAAGAATCCATTTTTCAAGCATTATGTAAAGTTTGATTTTCCCACATATAATGGAGAATGTAATGTAGAGAAACTAAACAATTGTATTAGACAAATCAAGCTTTATTTCTAGATTCAACAGATTGAGGAAGATGAGACCAAGGTCTAATTAGTATCTCTTTGGCTGAGTGGCATCGCTCTCGTCTGGTGGGAGAGAAAGTTGCAGAAAGGCAACAAAAACTTGGGTAATATCCTTTCTTCTTGGTCCATTTTTTTGCATTAAAAGATCATTTCTATCCTTTGGATTATCGATAAAAGGATTTAAATGGAATGGAAATATTTAAGCCAAGGAAAGGGTCAACATGTACAAATATTCACACAAGATTTTAGAAAATAAGCTTTAAACTTGGGCAGTTCACTTAAGTCACCAGAAACTAGAACAAAGTATATTGGTGTGTTACATAGTTACATCAAGAATTCTTTGTTGTTATTTGAGCCTAGTACTATTGATGTAACCAGTGTGAAGGCCATTCACCTTGAAATTAGGGGCAAGAATGATAAAGAAGAGAAACCAAAGAAATAATCTTTCAAACCTCATAATGGCAAGTTGAAAGGAAAAGGCAAGGGAAAGGATAAGAAGGCAGCTACAACCAAGAAGGAGGAAGGAGAAAATCCATCTTGCACACATTGCAAGAAGGAAGGCCATGATGATGAACATTGTTGGAAGTTGCATCTGAAGTTGAAACCAAAGATATTTGGTGGGAAGATCAAGAAGAAGATAGTGGCAACCGTACACCAGGACTGTGGATCTGATTCCGGTGACAAGACATGGATCACAATAGTGGGCATACATGGTACTCTTTCTCTTCATGCTAATGAAAATAAATTGCATGAAAGTACAAGTTCTTCAAATGAGTCTCTTGTTAGTGAATGAAAGGGGATTGAATTGTTCCACATTAGAGTCATAATGAAACATACTAAAGTGGAAACCTTGTTTGATCCAGGCTCATAAGAAAATTTAATTTCAAATTCCTTGGTTAAGAAGTTAGGGTTAGAAACCAAGCCTCATCTGAAACCCTACCCTCTCAGTTGGATGTGTGATAAAGAAAAATTACATGTAACCAAGCAGTGTAGAGATAGATTTGTGATTACATCCAAACTAGTAGATGAGGTTGATCTTCATGTTATACCCTAGGATATTTGTGGTATTGTATTGGGGATTCCATATTTGTATGATATGAAATAAGTTTTATTTTGCCATCAAAACAAGTATCATCTCACGAAAGATGAGGGGGAATACATTGTTAGAGCTCATCATGCCAAAATCAGTGCCATCCTTTTTAGTGTAGGTCAGATGAAGAGATTGATCGATTCGCAGACCCTTGTAGCTGAGTGCACAGGGAGAGTCGAGTCTGCAACCTTTGCAGAATTAATAAAGAGAAGTTTTACGTTATTTCTGTGCATCATTTTCCTGTGTTTGTGCATTCAATGTATCGGATATAAATTTCATTTCTATTATTTGTATGATCCGTGGACATGATGGGTGAGCCACATGGAGAAGAACCTGGCCTTATGACCCCTTGGTTCAACAATTGCTATACCTACTTATTTATCTCCTCCATCTCAATGGTTGACAACCTATACATACCAATGTTGGGTAAAGGAGCATCCTGATGCAAGTGAATCTCATATTGGATCTCACGCTTTGGAGGCAATCCACTTGGTACCTGAAAAATCCAATTATAGTTAGAAAAATTTCATACAATTCATTTTTATTAGTGGGATCATAACCTTGGAAAGCTTCATATGTATCTACATCTTTTACTCTCACAACCATGAGCATGCACCCTTTGTTGGAATCGATCAATCTCTTCATGTTGGGCGCAAGATCTCCCAAGGCATGTTTTGGGGCTTAAAGCCCAAATTTTGACTAAATCCGATGTAAAGACTCCATGTTTTGTGGGTGTAGAGTGTGAAGATTGTAAATGAGTCATAGGGTTGTTCGCCCTAATTTTTGTAATGTAATGTCGGCTTGAGAAATCTACTGTATAAATAGAGTGAGGTTGTAAGTTGAAATGGAGAGAATCAATAGATGAATGTGAATGAATAATTGAGTTTGATCTAAGTGTAGAGTCGAGGTTGGGGTCGTAGAGTAGGAGAAGGCTTTGCAACTAAGTGCACAGAGACCTAGTAGTCCGCAGCTGAGTGTGCCGACCCCTGTAGTTGAGTGCGCAGGGCGAGTCGAGTCTGTAACCTTTGGAGATTTTCTGGCTTGAGGGGACGAAACCTAGGTTCAGAGTTAATTAGCCAAACAAATCCCTACACTACTGGTCCTTTCGGCAACAGCCCACGAAGTGCAGAATAAGGTCTCACCTGAAGTAGTATGGGGGGATGCTGAAACCAAGTTTCCGCACCCTTGAGATGTCCGAGGGGTCAATTTAGTCCAACTGTGAATAGCTTCATGCAGGTCACTTCGCACAGTATCTTGACTTGTGAGACCTTTGTGAGCTGTTACAATCGCCTTTGAGCAGCCCTAACCAGGGACTAAAGTATTTTCGCGCTACTGAGGTAGCACTCTGTGCTAATTCCCCAAATTACATCGCGTATTTTACTTATCTTCTTATAACAGTTAGTTATCTTCACGTAAACAGATACTTTATATTATATTCACTTTGTCATCACATTCATATAAGTTTGTGCATCATACAAACAATATAAATGCAATTTATATCCTATACATTCAATGCACAAAATAGGAGAAAGATACAAACAAATGATGTGAAACTTCTCTTTATTACTTCTCCATAGGTTACAGACTCGACTCGCCCTATGCACTCAGTTGCATGGGTCCGCGCACTTAGATGCAGACTACTAGGCCTCTGTGCACTCAGCTGCAGAGCCTTCTCCTACTCTACAACCCCAGACTCGACCCTACACTTAGATCAGACTCAATTCTTCATTCACATTCATCTATTGATTTTCTCCATTTTAACTTAGAGCCTCACTCCATTTCTAAAGCCGAAATTACATTACAAAAATGAAGGCAGATAACCCTATGACTCATTTACAATCTCTGCACTCCGCGCCCACAAAACATAGAGTCTTTGCATCGAATTTAGTCAAAATATAGGCTTTAAGCCCCAAAACATGCCTTGGGGGATCTCGCACCCAACATGAAGAGATTGATCGATTCCAGCAAAGGGTGCATGCTCATGGTTGTGAGAGAAAAAGATGCAAATACATATGAAGCTTTCCAACGTTGTGATCCCACTAATAAAAAGGAATTGTATGAAATTTTTTCTAACTATAATGGGAATTTTTAGTTACCAAGTGGGTTGCCTCCAAAGCGTGAGATCCAATATGAGATTCACTTGCATTAGGATGCTTCTTTACCCAACATTGGTATGTACAGGTTGTCAACCATTGAGATGGAGGAGATAAATAAGTAGGTATAGGAATTGTTAAACCAAGGGGTCATAAGGCCAAGTTCTTCTCCATGTGGCTCACCCATCATGTTGGTTCCAAATAAGGATGGCACATGGAGGATGTGCATGGAATATAGAGAACTCAAAAAGGTAGCGGTGAAGAATCGTTACCCTCTAGCTCACATTGGTGATTTATTAAATCAATTGAAAAATTTTGTCTATTTGACAAAATTGGACTTGCATAATGGTTATCATCAGGTTAGGATTTCTAAACAATATGTATGGAAGACTACATTCAAGACAAAATAGGGTTTATTTGAATGTTCGGTGATGCCATTCGAACTATGCAATTCTTAAGCCACATTCATGAGGGTGATGAATGATATTTTTAGACCTTCTCTTGATGGCCTTTAACTTGTGTATCTTGATGATATTCTTTTTTCAGTAGGACATGGGAAGTTCATGTGAGTCATGTTAAAAAGGTGCTTGATGTTTTGCAAAAAGAAAAATTGTATGTCAAAATGTCTAAGTGTGAATTTGGTAAGACCTCTTTGTTTTACTTGGGTCACATTGTCGGAGGTAGACAATTAAGAATAGATCCTTCTAAAATTGATGTGATTGTAAAGTGGCCTAAACCCACCAATGTTATAGAAGTTTGTAGCTTTTTGGGTGTAGTACAATACTAGATAGGGTTCATTGCCAAATTCGCCATCATTGCATCGCCCTTAAATGCTTTGACAAGTGTGAAGCAAACCTTTCAGTGGGGAGGAAAGCAACAGAAAGCCTTTGACACATTGAAAGAGAAGATCAATACGGCACCAGTATTGGCCTTACCTAATTTGCAATAGAATTTTGAGATCAAGATAGATGTCAGTGGTTATGCCATGGGAGTAGTGTTGATGCAGCAAAGGAAACCTGTATGTTACCATTCAGATACATTCTCCCAAGTTTTTGTGAACTATCCCACATATAACAAGGAATTTTATGCCTTGGTTCAAAGCGTGAAGAAGTGGAAGCACTATTTGATTGGAAAGGAGAACATCATTCACACAGATCACCAACCCTTTTTGTACCTCTAGTCGCGAACCAAGCTTCAAAAAGCACATAATTTTAGATGGATGGGATTCCTCCAGTAGTTTCACTTCGTAATAAAATACCAGGAGGGCACCAACAACAAAGTGGAAGATATGCTTTCATGCACTCTTATTTTTGCATCTATAGTTTTGTAAAATGCTTGTTTATCTTTTAAAATTTATGTTGAACAGTATGATGATGATGATGATTTTAAGGATATTTATGCAAAGATGACTCATGGGGTGGATAATTACCATTTGCAGGGAAAGTTGTTGTACCACGTTGGAAAAATTTATATCCCCACCAATGAGAGAATACATGTAATTAGAGAGGCATATACCCCTCTTATGTCAAGTAATTTTGGTGTAGGGAAAACTTTGTGTCATTTGCAGAGGTTGTGTTATTGGCCTCACATGAAAAATATTGTGACTCAATATTTAAAGGGATGTGTGTTGTGCTCAGTTAGCAATCCCACTAATATACAATTGCGGATCTACACACCACTCCCTATTCCGAGTTGTCCATGGGAAAGTGTGTCAATGAATTTTGTAGGTGGTTTTCTTTTGTCTAGGAGAGGTCATGACTATTTGTATGTCTTTGTGGATTGATTTAGAAAAATGTGTGTCTCAATTCCTTTTAAAAAGCAGGTCATTGTAGAATAGACTATTCATCTCTTCTTCCAATTTGTTTGGGTCCACTTTGGGCTGCCTACATCCATTGTGTCTGATCGAGACTCTCACTTTCTTGGAGAGTTTTGGATGAGTTTGTGTAGAATTATGGACACCAAGTTGAAGAGTAGCATGAAATTTCATCCGCAGACCAACTGAAAAACAAAGGTTTTCAACTAGATAGTGATACACTTACTTCAAGGCTATTGTGGAAAGCATCCCAAGTTGTGGGACGAGCAACTTCCTTATGCGCAACATGCATACAATCAAGTAGTGCATTCATCCACTAAAAGCTCATCATTTGATACAAGATTTAGATATTTTCCAAAGGATCCCTTAGACATGTTATTTGGGAGAGATGAAGATTCTTGTGGGAAAGATGACAAGGACAAAGAGCAAAAGTTCATTCAGAAAATTTAGATGATTCACTGGGCAGTGCAGGAGTAGTTGGAGAAAAGTCAAGCTCAATATAAATCTCGACATGACAAGCACCGAGTCGATCACCAATTCTAGGTTGGAGACAAAGCGTGGCTCCACATCATAAAATATAGAATGAAAGGGGAGGGAAACAAGTTTAGACCAATCTGATATGGCCCATTCACCATATTAGAGAAGATTGGAGACAATTCTTTACTTCTCTATTTGCCAATATACATGCAAATGTACTCAGTGGCGAATTTGAAAACTTGAAGCTTTATGAGCCTCCTTTGATCTTGGACACTAAAGAGGTTGGACAAGTTCCTACAGTCGATGAATTTACACCTACATACTTGGACAAGTCACCAGAGGATATCATTCTTGACATGAGGGCCAAGACTTCATGACAGGGAGAGGTGGAGTACATTCACATTGGTTTCAAGGGAATGCATCCGAGTAAGGCATGATGGATTGAAAAGGAGAAAGTGGGGGAGAAATTACCTCACTTTCCAATTGACTGTTAAATCTTTTGGTGGCCCAAAATCTCGTTAGTGGAGAGGAATGATCCAAGTGGCTCTAGAAATAGAAGTTGCCTTAGAAAAACTCACAAATAAAAGTCATCAAATTGAAGTGTAACCAAGATCAGATCATAGTTCTCTTTGTCCTTATTCTAATGGTGTGAACGACACTAAAATCTAAGGATATAGTTGGTCAAAGTTCTGGTTAAACCAGGCCAAGTGGCAGTCATTGTTAGCTCTGCTACATATCATTGATATTTGAGGATCAGAAATAGGATCGGTCCTTGGTTTCGCTAAAAGGAGGCCCATACTAGTTGTTTTTGCCTTCTCCTATACCTCTCTCACCCTCCCTTCATCCCCATTTCCTGCGCTTTTTGTTAAAAAACATGTAAAAAAAAAATCTATTATTCTTAAGCCCTGAGCGCTTAAATGCATATCCCCATAAACCCGCGCCCATATGACTGAATTCCTTCACAAACTCCTCACCACCACGCCTTAGTCATTGATCTCCATCACCTTGATCCAACGTTCCTCCATCGTGCCTGATGAAAATCTGCACGATTGATTCCCTACCATCTGATCATCCCCGTCATGATCGGACGACGTTCACTCTCCCTGCGCTCGCAAACCATCGGGACGTTAACGCGAGATGGAGAGTGGTTTCCTCTCTCCTCCACCGCCACGCATCAGATTATGAATGGGATCTCGCGTCACACCCTTTTACCGCCTAACGCCAAATGCTAATGCGATCAATACCACTTATCGCCCAATCTTCCATTCTCACCCGATAAATGTCGTACGCCTTCACCGCCCAAGCACCATTGGATATATCTGCCTGAGATCCAACAACCCACAATCGTTCTGCTCCTGCTCATTCTCATATTCCCATTGACTCATCTCTGTTGTTTATCCTCTCGATCTAATGGCCAATCTCGCTCCTCCATCCAGCTTGTACATTCGCCATGCAGCCCACGCCCCTCGATCATTTCCGTATACCCAAAGGATGAGGTGATTGACCTGCCAGTAATAGTTATGTTTTCTCCTCAACAACCGCATTCAACAAGTAGTATGGCCAAGAAGGAAAAGGACATAGCACGAGTAGATAACTACATTTAACAAAGTTATGGAATTCCATCCTATACGACACTCCACCTGCCCGAGAGGATAGCAAAACACCTGGGGAGATCAGATTCATCCACTGCAGCAAGCAATCTCACTTAAAAGCTACATCAGGCAACTAGATGCAGTTGGTGGTCAATTATGACCCCTCCATACCTAGAATGGCCAAGTGCCTTTGTATTGAAACTCTATATATACCCACAGACAAGATGTAATCAGGGTTGATGGTTGATGTTTTGATGTAAGGTTCAACTTCTAGAGACTGTAACTATTTTGATATTTGCAATGTCTCATCTTCATTTTTAGCTAATACAAGCTTCTTTTGCTATTAATTGCTCACTTTTCATTCTTCTTATGTTCCAAGCTATCCCAGATATGTTGTATTTCTAATCTTTTGATGTTTAGCATTAGAGAAGTTTTCATCCTATCTCTGTGTTAAAGTCTTGTATGTATTAGTAAATGAGTTATTCAGGTTTCTTTTCACCTAATGCTAAAGAGATGTCATCCTGTCTATGTATTAGGGAATTAGATTTGTAGACTTCTTTACTGGTTGCAGCCGACCATCACATGGTCTTGTCTATCTGTTGGTGTGGTCAGTATTCCCGTATTCACCCAATCTTTAAACTGTGAGTCATTGGTGGTCTAAAGCCTTGTAGTCTGGGGGTGTTCACACATGTCTGGAGTTAAGCAAAGTAGAAGTGGTTATCTGGCTTGAACAAGCATCATTCCTTCCATTCATCCATTTGCAACAATAAGTTGAGTTTATATGTTCCCAAGCATCTCCAAGCTACAACCTAGGAGATTTTCTTGGGGTGGTAACATTAATTGGCGCCGTTGCCGAGGGTAGAAGATTGAAGCTCAGCTTCCCTAGGAGAATGACATAGTTCTAGCTTTGATGATAGACAAAGTCTAGACACATTTTTGGTTGTAATAATCTATCTGGCGACTCTACTGGAGGACCAACCTAGTGGCAACTCCGCATTACAGTTATGGCTTAATTCGTGAGGCACACTTGAAGAAATCCTCAGAAATCACCAGTTGACCTAGCACCTGACCCTGAGAAGATTGTCAAGCAGAGAAAAACAACACGGAAAGGAGCATGAGGATCAGGTAAGCCCAAAAAATCTTATGTATCTCTGCAAGAGAAGATTATAGCTGAGAATGTACAGTTTGAAGATATAGAGCCTAGCATTTTTGGTGAGGAAATACCCGCAAAGTTTCATAAAGCTCCTTGTTCATTTAGTTCCCCTTTGGATCTCAGTTCAAATAAATCCTCCCATACAGTCCATCATATTCCTTTGTCTCTGTCATCCATTTCATTTCTCCCTATCACTCAATTTGCCAGTATCCTTCCACCTACCCCAGTCATGGCAGGGAAACAAGCACCCATGAAGATGGAAAGAATCATAGCTGCTAGGTATGGACCCCTGGTCTTGCCTATCCCTTTGAATGCCATGCTTGCAGGAGAGTATCAAAAATATATGCCCAAGTTCACTAGTACAGAGGGAGTAACAGCTAAAGAACACCTTGAATCTTTTTATAGTTATGTTGATAACCTAGATATCAGTGAGGATGATGTGTGGATGAGAATGTTTGTCCAGAGCCTTGATGGAGAGGCTAGAAAGTGGAGATAAAAAAGACCTGCTATATTACCATACAGAGTTTGGAAACCTCAAGAGGAAAAATGGGGAATCGTTGCCTGATTTTAATAAAAGATTCAATCGAATGTATAGTAAGATACCAGTTGAAGTAAAGCCAACCCCAACCTCTGCCAAACTCACTTATGCCAATGCTTTTGACTCTGATTTTTGCTTGCTATTAAGAGAAAGAAGATGTGCCACTCTAGCTGAAATGCAAGATGCAACCCTAGAGGTGGAATCTAATATTATGGTTGCAAAAAAGCTCAAAAGTCATGCTGATAGAAGGAGGTAGAGAGGTGAGGCTTCTTCTTCCCTTGCTTCATCTTCAGAACCTAAATTAGAGAAGATGACTAAGATGATAGAATCATTAGCTGCTGAAATATCTAAGCTGAAGGTTGAGCAAAGCTCTGGAAAGGGAAGGCTTCCAAACACATTTGCTCCTAGAAAGCCAAATCCATTCAGAAGAGCAAATGAACAATTGCAAATCATTTAGAGGGGTAAAGAAGCTGATGGAGAACAAAAGGTTAAGGCTCCTTTCCAAAGCATATTCATGGAAGAGGAGTAGTTTGAAGAAGAGGACGAGATTCATTGCATGGAAGATAAAGGCAATGCTGCTTTTTTGACATTGGCTGCCTACAAAGAATCATTGCTACAGGACAAAACCAGTCAAAGGTGGGACAGAGAGGCTGTTCTGCAAACTGATGAGCAGCAATGATACAATATAAGGTCAAAAGCAAACAATGTCAAGGAGAATCTTGCACAAAACGTTGTTGTCCCAACAGAGCAACAGAACATCAAACAGAGAAGACCAGCAGCTGATCCAATCATCTACAAAGCACCAACTCAAGAGGTAAGAGGTCTTGATAATTCCCCTTCCCCTTTCATATTTGAATAAGAAGTCTATAAGTTAAAAATATCTGTGCCTCTGATAGAACTTGTAAAGAGTGATGTTTTAGAAAGCCTATTTTTGATGCTCTTGACCTGAAAGCCTCACAAGCCTCCACTGACTATGTAAATTTGCAAGATGATAAGCCTGCAGTCATGCTTAGCCCAATGACTGAACCTGCTGATGATAATTCCCCATCATTTTATGTTTCCTTGACTATTCATGATAAAACCCTCCATAACTGCCTTCTAGACACAGGAGCTAGCCACAATATGATGCCTAAAGCTGTCATGGAAGAATTAGGCCTTGATATCACTAGACCATATCATGACTTATTCTCATTTGATTCAAGAAAGGTAAAATGCCTAGGATTAATCAAAGACCTAGCCATTACCCTAACTTAGCTACCCATGAAGAGCATGATGATGGATATTGTGGTAGCAGATGTTCCCCCTAAGTTTGGCATGCTGCTATCCAGAGGGTGGATTAAGAGACTAGGTGGGACATTACAGAATGATTTATCTTATGCCACTGTCCCAGTTTTTGGAGGGGAAAGCAGGAGATTGTATAGAGAAGCACAACTGGCCTACATCATTAGTGATGAGAAGAATCCTTCTAATCATCCCATTTATGCTGTTGACACTAATTTTGGAGCATGTATCCTCCAAATTGAAGAATCCCAGATAGCCTCATTGCAGCTCAAGAAACCAATAGTCCTCGTCGAGGGAGAGCAAGGAAGTCAAGTTTGGGAATTGTTCTTTGATGGAGCATGTTCAAGGGAAACTGTAGGAGCAGGGGTGGTGCTGATTTCTCCAAAACAAGAAAGCACACATCTGTCTTTTAAGCTGGCTTTCCAAGTCACCAACAATATAGTAGAGTATGAGGCTAGATATTGGGTCTTAACACAGCAAAATATAGAGGAATCAGAAACATAAAGGTGTTTGGAGATGCTAATCTTATCATTCAGCATGTGAACAAAACTTTTCAAGGAAAGCACCCAAGGCTGAAAGCATATAGAGACGAGGTCTGGAGACTCAAAGATTCTTTTGATAATTTTTGTATCTCATATATCCCTAGAGTTAAAAATCAGCTTGCCGATTCCCTTATTGTGTCTACTAGTATGTTTATTCCTCCCATGCCTCCCAGACTAGTTTATGAAGTTCAAATGAAATATAGACCATCCTTGCCTGATAATGTCCAGCGTTGGAAAGTTTTTGAAGATGATGATGAAGTGAATAGGTTTCTGCAAATCATTGATGAATTCTCATGCAAATTGACCAAGAGAATGAAGCCTTGGAAGAAAATCCCTAGCCCCGGCTTAGAAACAAAATTGGTAAAGATAACATTGTCCAACTGCCCAGCAATTAGATACCTAAGGGTCTAGTTCCTTTAGAAAATTTGTTTGACCAAAATGATGTGCCTTATAAGGCTGCCAAAAAAGAAGACCAATCTGCAGTCTGTAACCATAATATAGGGAGTCCAGATCATCCAAGATATATAAATCTATCCACTCATCTATATGCTGCCCAAAGTTTTGAGTACTACAATTTAATGAAGCAATTTGTAGAATTTTTTGCCTGGGAATATAGTGACGTGAAAACATATGACGAAAAGATCATCCAGCATAAAATCCCTTTAGAGAAAGACACCATCCCTTTTAAGCAGAAGTTGTGGCCTATAAACCCCTTGCTCATTCCTCTAATTGATAAAGAAATCAAGAAGTTACTGGTAGCCAAAATCATAGTCCCTCTCAGATATTTAAAATGGGTAGCCAATTTGGTAGTGGTGAGGAATAAAAGTGGAGAAATCAGGCTTTGTGTTGATTTCATAAACTTAAACAAATGCTCTAAGAAAGAAAATTACCCTCTGCCCAAGATGGAGCATTTGCTACAGAAGGTCTCAGGGGCCAAAGTGATGTCTTTCCTGGATGGATTTTTAGGGTATAACTAGGTTGTTGTACATCCAGATGACCAAGAGAAGACTGCATTCACCACTCCTTGGGGCATTTTAATGTATTCCAAGATGCCTTTTGGGCTGATGAATGTTGGAGCTACCTTTTAGAGAGATATGGATATAGCATTTGTAGGAGAGAACGATAAGTTTGTTATTATCTACCTAGATGATATAACGGTGTACTCCAGCAGCCATCATGACCTTTTGTAGCATTTGGAGAAAGTGTTCCTAGAGTGCAGAAGGTTTGGGATTTCAGTCAATCCAAAAGAGTCATAGTTTTCTTTAGAAGAAGGCAAGCTGTTAGGACATGTTGTTTCTGTTGTAGGCATCTGAATTGACCCAGAAAGAGTAAGAGCAATACAGACCTTGTCTATCCCGAGATCAAATAAGGATATCCAGTCCTTTCTAGGTAAAATGATTTTTGTGAGGACGTTTATCCCAAATTTTGCAGAACTTGTAAAGCATATTACCTCCATGTTGAAAAATGGGTCAGAGATCAAATGGACTGATGTAGCAAGAAGATCCTTTGAGTCCATTAAGAAAGCTATTATGGAAGCTCCTACTTTAAGCAGTCCAGATTACAACAAGGAGTTCCATATATTTTCATTTGCCTCTGATGACACCCTTGCAACAGTTTTATTGCAAGCATATGAGGAAGGTTTAGAGCATCCGGTGGCATTTTTCAGCAAAACCTTAAGGGATGCTGAGTTGAGGTATGATATCATTGAGAAACAGGCATATGCTCTTATAAAATCTTTGAAAGCTTTCAGAATTTACATTTTGCATTCCAAAATAATTGTGTATGTACCTTCTACTTCAATAAAAGATGTCCTAACATAGCCTGATGTTGATGGTAGAAGGGCTAAATGGATTGCAAATCTTATTTAATTTAACATAGAATTGAAGCCCACCAATCTTGTTATGGGTCAGGGCCTTTCTAGATTAATCGTTGAAGAAAATTGCAAAACGCTAGACATAAATCTCATAAGCATAATTGTAGAGAATGGTCAGACAGAAGAAGAAATAGTTGAACTAGGGAAAAATCAGTCATTGGCAGAAAATCTAGCTTCTTATGATTGGTACTCTGCAATAGCTCAATTCTTGTTGAAGCTATAAGTTCCTTTAGGCCTTAGTCCAAGCCAAGCTAGAACTGTTAAGCTCAAAGTAGCTAGGTACTTCATTCATGAAAATCTGCTCTACTGGAGGGACCCCTCTGGAATTCTTCTAAGGTGTTTGGAAAAAGAAAAATCCATGGAGGTTATGCAGCAGTTTCATTTCCGCATATGTGGAGGGCATAATTATTGGAAAACTATAGCCCACAAAATCCTTAAGGCTGGGTACTATTGACCCACCTTATTTTCTAATGTCTTTAGATTTGTTAAATCATGTGACAAGTGCCAAAGATTTGAAGGGAAACAACAATTGATGTCCCTGCCCTTAAAACCCATACATGTTAGTGGCCCTTTCCAGCAATGGGGCTTGGATTTCATTGGAGAAATCAATCCACATTCCAGTGGCCAACACAGATGGATCTTAGTTTCCACTGATTATTTCACTAAATGGATTGAAGCAATCCCTACCAGAAAGGCTGATCACCATGTGCTCATGAGGTTCTTGATAGAGAATATATTCACTAGATTTGGTTGTCCACATAAATTAGTCAAAGACAATGCAGCAGCCTTCAGGGCAAAAGAGTTGGTCGACATGTGTGACTCAATGGGCATTAAGCTAGTTCATTGCACCTCCTATTACCCTCAAGGCAATGGTCTGGAAAAATCTTCCAACAAGAGCCTAATAAGGATAATTAAAAAGCTGTCGGAAAACAACAAAAAGAATTGGGATTCTAAACTCAAGTATGCACTGTGGGCTGACAGAGTAACCACCAAGAAATCCACAGGGAATTCTCCTTTCAAGCTGGTATATGGCACTAAAGCTGTATTCCCAATTCAGTTAACCCTCGCTGTGGCAAATTTCTTGCAAGAAGAGCAGAATGAGGAGGAAGACATGGCAAAAAAATCACTGATTTAGCAGAGGCACATCAAATCAGAGAACAACTGGTCGAAAAGTCTGTAGCACATCAAAAGATAATTAAGGAAACCTTTGACAG
Source organism: Pinus taeda (assembly GCA_000404065.3). Lineage (NCBI taxonomy): Eukaryota > Viridiplantae > Streptophyta > Pinopsida > Pinales > Pinaceae > Pinus > Pinus taeda. The sequence continues at coordinate 6,194 of APFE031662687.1, read as the reverse complement.
GAGGTCAAAGATAGATAATTTTCAAGTTGGAGACTTGGTTCTTAGGTGGGATGCAATGAAAGAGAAGAAATGCGACCATGGGAAGTTTGCTGCTTTATGGACAGGGCCTTTTATCATTTCTCAGATCCAAGGGAAAATACTTTCATACTGCAAAGTATGGAAGGGAAGAAAGTTTTTGATGGCCCAGTTAATGGGCATTTTCTAAAAGTTTATGTTATTTAGGGTCTTTAGCCTTAAACTTGTAAATATGTCATTTTAGCAGTTTTAGTGTAGACTCAGTTAGACTCCATGCCCAATGGAGCACTAGGAAAATTATGCTAATTTGGTTTCCACAGGAAATGCAATTATCTGCAGTTCTTGAGACCTCACAGGGAGGAGCTCATCCCCAGAAGGAGCCAAAGTGTTGGCTCTGCTACATATTGTTGATATATGAGGATCAGAAATAGGCTCAGTCCTTGGTTATGCTAAAAGGAGGCCCATACTGGTCGTTCTCGCCTTCTCCTATACCTCTCTCACCCTCCCTTCATCCCCATTTCCTGCGCTTTTTGTTAAAAAACACATAAAAAAAATCTTTTATTCTTAATCCCTGAGTGCTTAAACCCATATCCCCATAAACCCACACCCATATGACTACGTGCCTTCACAAACTCCTCACCACTGCACCTTAGCCATTGATCTCCGTCACCTTGATCCAACGGTCCTCCATCGCGCCTGACGAAAATCTGCATGATTGATTCCCTACCGTCCGATCATCCCCGTCATGATCGGACGACGTTTACTCTCCTGGCACTCGCAAACCATCAAGATGTTAACACACGATGGAGAGTGGTTTCCTCTCTCCTCTACCGCCATGTGTCACATTATGAATGGGATCGCACGCCGCACCCTTTTACAGCCTAACGCAAAACGCCAACGTGATCAATACCACTTACTGCCTGGTCTTTTGTTCTTGCCCGATAAATGCTGTACGCTTTCGTTGCCCGAGCACCGTTGGATCTATCTACCTAAGATCCAATGGCCCACAGTCGTTCTGCTCCCACTCCTTCTGATATTCTTGTTGACTCATCTATGTCATTTATCCTCTCGATCTAATGGCCAGTCTCGCTCCTCCATCTAACTCGTACATTTGCCATGCAGCCCACGCCCCTCGATCGTTTTTGTATACCCAAAGGATGAAGGTGACCAACCTGCCAGTAATAGTTATGTTTGCTCCTCAACAACCACATTCAACAAGTAGTATGGCCAAGAAGGAAAAGGACAGAGCTCGAGCAGATAATTGCATCTAACAAAGTTATGGAATTCCATCCTATACGACACTCCACCTACCAGAGAGGACAATAGGACACCCGAGGAGATAAGATTCATCTACTACAGCAAGCAATCACACTCAGAAGCTACATCAGGCAACTAGATGCGGTTGGTGGTCAATTATGACCCCTCCATACCTAGAATGGCCAAGTGCCTTTGTATTGAAACTCTATATATACCCACAAACAAGATGTAATCAGGGTTGATGGTTGATGTTTTGATGTAAGGTTCAACTTCTGGAGACTGTAACTATTTTGATACTTGCAGCATCTCGTCTTCATTTTTAGCTAATACAAGCTTCTTTTGCTATTAATTTCTCACTTTTCATTCTTCTTTTGTTCCAAGCTATGCTTGATACGTTGTATTTTTGAGCTCTTGATGTTTAGCATTAGAGAAGTTGTCATCCTATCTCTGTGTTAAAGTCTTGTATGTATGAGTAAATGAGTTATTCAGGTTCTTTTCACCTAATGCTAGAGAGGTGTCATCCTGTCTGTGTATTAGGGAATTAGATTTGAAGACTTCTTTACTGGTTGCAGTTGGCCATCACATGGTCTTGTGCATCTGCTGGTGTGGTCAGTATTCTCTGTATTCACCCAATATTTAAACTGTGAGTAATTGGTGGTCTAAAGCCTTGTAGTCTAAGGGTGTTCACGCAAATCTGGAGTTAAGAAAAGTAGAAGTGGTTATCTGGCATGAGAAAACATCATTCCTTCCATTCATCTATTTACAACAATAAGTTGAGTTTATATGTTCTCGATCATCTCCGAGCTACAACCTAGGAGAGTTTCTTGGGGTGATAACAGTCACTAATGAGGCAACAATTTGGTAAAGGGATGACACAGAATCTAACAGTTGAAACGGGCGAATGTTTCTCCTCTTTAATTTTTGAGTGATCCAGTGACATATATATTTAAATAGAAGTGGTGGGTGTGTCACCCACCAACGAGCCCGCCTAACCCGTTAATACAACGACAACATGTATTGGAGGCTTGCAGGGTTTGAACCTGCTTGACCCATTAGCGGGCCGACCCAAAAATATTACACCGCCAACCATACAACAAAAAAATTCGTTAAAAATAATGTAACGACATGCCTACTCTGAGAGCAGCGGGTTTTGAACTCACTCTGCCCTTGACCCAATTTCCACCGCCACCAATGGGCCAATGACCCACGCTTTGAAAACTTTGCCCCATGCATTATATAAAAGTGTATTTTTCCATTCAACCAAGGGGGGGTGTGGTGGACCAAGGATTGAAACTCATTTTTTTAGCTGGAACCTAGAGTACCCAGGCTGGAACCATGCCCAGACGGGCACAAAATTCAAGAAAGATTCCTAAGGAAACTTGAGAGAATCTTTTTGTAGGGAATCTACTTATTCCTTGGAGCTCTAGAGGTCACTTGCTTAGAATATGGTCAATTTTATAGTCATTTGACACGATTTTGCACCATAAATCCAATGGTGATGTTCGTTTCTACATCCGAGCTTTACAGTTTTCGTCTATGACAAAAAATGGAGATATAAGGGTCATTTATGTAAAGTTGATTGTAATTCATTTTTGTTGCCATTTAATGAAACAAACCTCCCTACTTTGAGTATGGCTTGGAGACGTAGCCCACACTGAGTGAGCACTGTAACCAAATCATTTTGTGTTTTTGATCTCATGGTTTCTTTATGATTTCCACTTCTTTTTCATGTATTTAAGTCAGTTAGTTACATGCTCATTTATATGCAATTTTGTATGCATCCTTGAAGTTAAAAGATCTGGATCAACAATTGGAGTCAAAATAGATTGATTTTCAATTAATTAGTTTAAATATAACAATTTTACTATGGTTTTATAATACTTTTGAAATATATAAATATTAAATATTAATTTATAAACTTTATTTTTTTATTTTTAAATTTTTAAATTAATAATTCAATTTTTGTCATTGGATGAGGACATTGAAATGATTAATTTTATCTCTTTTAAAATGTATTTCTCACATTGAAAAAATTAATGAAAAAAATAAAAGCTAAAAATTATATTGAACTCCAAGTGGCACTTACAATTGTACTATGTATTGTAAATAACTTATTTAATTTGTACCATAAACTAATTAATTCACATTTTCTATTATATGATTTTATTTTGTATACAATTTTTAGTGAATTAATTATAACACATGTTGTTATTATATATGTACAAAATCGAAAATTTAATATTTTGTTAACAATTTGAAATTTAGGATTCGATTAATTTAACTACCAAGCAAAACTCCACATACACATTTAAGCCCTTTGTTGATGGCGTTACTCTAGTCTATACCTTTTTTTTCAATAAGGAAATGATTACTTATGAGTCATTGGCCATGGGATAGTCTATACCTTTTCTTTCAAGAAGGGAATTATTATCCATGAGTCATTGGTCATGGGGATAAGGATGAATAATTTAGAGGTATATTTTAAAGTTGTTTTGATGGGCTAGAATGTACCACCAACAACTAAGGGGGTCTCCCTAGTGTGAAGCCCCAGTTAGACCTCATCCCATTTGGAATAGGATCCCCATCCGGTATGTGGGATAGACTACCACCATGGATGTTTTCTCTCTTGGTTTTCAAATGAAAGGTGTCAGCCTGAGGGAAAGAATGAAATGTCCAAACAATGGAACAAAATCAACCCAAGATTGACAAACTACAAAAAGAGGTACAAGCAAGTCATAACAACAATAAGAAGAAGCATGTCACAAGAAGGACTAGTGAGCTAAACCCAATCAAACATACATGATCAAGACCATGCCATAGGTTAATTGAAAATTAGTTCACAATAGATCATTGACATGGTGAAAAATAAGTAATCACAAATTCAAAACCAAACATACAAACAACAACTATGAACGAGTCCATAACATATTACATGTATGAATGCACACATACAAATGTAGTGAAAATATCAGACAAGCAATACAACCACTATGAACAAGCATGGGAATCATAGCTAGAAATGAAGAAGATATTATTATTGCTACTGCAAATACAAGTACATATCTTACAATTTGTCAAAGCCCAACAATGGAACATGGTTGATGCAGGAGCATCTAGACCTAGCCAGCAATGTGATGGAATGGTCACATGTTGTGGCTAATACAAGTTGAAGGAATATTTGGTTGTTAATCTTGTATTAATTTCAATTAAATAGAGTGGCTTAATTCTGAACAAAAATTAGAAATAAATGTCAAATGATCCTCCCTGCGTGGAGATCTAGCCAAGTAGTCTAGTTGTTTAGATTAGGCTAGGATGTGAATTCTAAAAGTAGAATTTATTCCTCCAAATGCGGAGGAGATTGTTAACTTAGATATGTGCAATCTCCATTGTTTTAAAAAGAGCAGAGCGACAGTGTTAGTGGGTGTGAGGAGGTGGAGCGAAAGTTCATATTAGAGGACTGTGTAGATTAAAAAAATAAATAAATATAGATTTCATTATTTGTAGGATTGTTATAAGGGAAACTCTGTCTTTTACTCTGTTATGAATAAATTATTACTGTCTTGAGTTTCCAGAGACGATGAATTTGTGAGAATGGATGTATTGCCTTCCTGTGTGTAAAAATTGCTGAAATGTGTTCGATCAGTAGTTTTAATTAACCTTTAAGAATTATTCATTCAATGCAACCTGTTGTTGTTGAAGTTTGTAATTGAGGAAAGTCGTAACACAGCGTAATGGCATGAAATACTTCAACAAACTTCGGAGTGGATGAAAGGGCGAGCCTTTGTTTCATTCTTTGAATATAATTGTGGTTTGAACATATGAATTATGCTTTCTGATGTTAAAACTGATAGAAAATAAAATGTGCAGTGTTATTTTTCATCAGGTCGGTTGTAATTGCAGATTGTATAAAGTGTATGCAACATTGTAGAACTGTGTTCGCAATGTGTGGAAGCAGGTGAGAAATGTATGATGGAGTGCTTAAATTGAATCCCAGCGGAAATTGGCATACGATCAATAAAAGATGATGAGGAGCGGCATTATGGTATAAGGAACTACGTCCAGAAGCACAAATGTTGGGGCAATTTCAGTTTGAGAAAGGACTTTATCACACTTACTGTTACACAGTAAAATGTCACTGCCATCATGTCAGTCTCCCTACTGTGCTATAAACCACATTCACCTCCTCAAAATGGCTAAAAAACCCTCTTTGCCTAAGTTAAATGAATCATCGTGACTGTTAATCAAATAACCGCACAAATGTTGGGGCAATTTCAGTCTGAGAAAGGACTTTATCACACTTACTGTTACACAGTAAAATGTCACTGCCATCATGTCAGTCTCCCTACTGTGCTATAAACCACATTCACCTCCTCAAAATGGCTAAAAAACCCTCTTTGCCTAAGTTAAATGAATCATCGCGACTGTTAATCAAATAACCGTGCTGGCAGGCAGAGGTCAGTGTTGCTGTTGCGACGCCAGCGCGGGAGCACACACCTTTTCCGCGCTGGTCCCATTTTTACGAATAGCGCACCCTCCGTTTGTCCTGTTGAGCGCTGACCCGAACTCCTATGTAGTTGGTCTGCGATGTCAGCGTGCCAGCCCCGTGTTTCACCCGCGCTGATCCTGTTTGGGTGAATTTGTTCTAACAACCAGCCTTCCAAATCCCTCCAAGACTTGGTTGTTAGCATTGTTTAGGTCGCCATCCTTTCTCTGGCATGTCTGTTCGACTGACCATCCACTTATCTTGGTGGAAAGCTCATCCCTTACCTATTCATGGAGACTCCTTCTCTTTATAAGCCTCCTCCATGGCCCATGAGCAGCTAGTTTTTGAAGATATAGACTTTGATTGAGGAATTCTTAGTGCATTTTAGTGCTGCTTTCTGTAGGCATTTGGTGTGTTGTGTGAGGATTGCTTTGAGCTT
>APFE031662683.1:166469-190280 GCA_000404065.3 Pinus taeda | reverse complement strand
CAATCTAGGAAAAGAACATTGGATGGCGGTGAAGTGGATTCTCAAGTATTTGAGAGGTACCACAAATCAAGCATTATGATTTGGTGGTTCAAACATTACTCTACAGGGATATGTTGATGCAAATATGGCAGGGGACAGAGGGAACAAAAGGATCACTACAGGATATGTATTTACTATAGGTGGAACAACTGTCAGTTGGGTTTCAAAAATCCAAAGTGTTGGTGCAATTTCAACAACAGAAGCAGAGTATGTTGCTGCTACAGAGGCCAGTAAAGAAATGATTTGGTTACAAAGGTTTGTGGATGAACTGGGTAAGAAGCAGGAGTTGGGCAGGTTATACAGTGACAACCAGAGTGGCATACATCTTGCAAAGAACTCTGCATTTCATTCCAAGACTAAGCATATACAACTCAAGTATCATTTCATATGGTCAGCATTGGAAGATGGACAGTTGAAGCTGGAAAATATGCACACTAGCCAGAATCCTGCAGATATGTTAACAAAAGTTGTAACCAGGGAGAAACTGAGAATATGCTCAGTTACAATTAGTCTTCAAATGTGATGAAGAAGATGAGAAACAACCAGGTCCAAAGAGGAGTCATTTTCTAGCAAATAAAGCAGCGGTAGAGTTGCTATAATCAGTCTCCAAGTGGGAGATTGTTGGGTGTGGAGCCTGATTATCTTCTGTATTCAAAGGTTTTAGCCGGATGTATACCCCAAGAAGACTGTACACCCCTCCACCAAGGGGGTGTGGGGAGGATTTGTCCCCCCCACGGGGGTCCCGGGGGGGCTAACCCCCCCCCAGCTAGGGGGTCCTAGGGCCAGCTGGCCATCGGTGGGGGTTCGGGGGCAACGCCCCTAAAGCTAAAAATAAATGTAAAATTGCCTTGTAAAAGTCTAGTAATTTCTAGTCAATCTGGGCCGTTCATTAGGCAGATGATATGACGATAGAAGTTATGTTTAATTTAGGGTTTTTTGCCCTAGAAGGCAACCCCTCGCTATATATAAGGGAATTGTATTGCGTCTATGTATATTTGTATTTTGAGTGAAGAAGAGAGAGGAGATTGAGAGCGAAGAGGGTGTTATAGCAGATCTACTATAGGTTGTATCTCTTCAGTTTGCTAGATAATATAATAAAAGAAGGACTGGTTGTTTCTCCGTGGACGTAGCCCAAACTGGGTAAACCCCGTATATCTATGTCTCTCTTGTTTTATGCGTTTTCTGTGTTTATATTTCTACAATGTTTATGTGTTCCATTGATCTGTAATATATAATTTTCTAACATTCTACTACAGGTTATGTCTATGCTCTTGGTTCTGGACCTATTGCATGGTCTTTCAAGAAACAAAGTGCCATTTCTCTTTCGTCAGTAGAAGCAAAGTATCGCGGTGCCGTAGAAGCTAGTAAGGAAGTCTTGTGGCTTCACTAGATCCTGTTAGAGTTTGGCTTTCAGCAACAGCATCCGACCCACTTTGGTGTGATAATCAAAGTGCCATTCAACTATGCAAAGATCCAGTCCAACATCAGCGCAAAAAAACACATTGAAATACACATGCACTTCATCAGAAAGCGTATTCATGACCATGTTCTTGAAGTGCAATATTGTTCAACCGATAATCAAGTTGCAGACATCTTTACAAAGGCTCTCACAGAGGCGAAGTTTACTAAACTTCGATTTATGGTTGGAGTTCAAGAAGTTGTCACTAAGGGGGGACAGGCTCTAATGCCTCCTTCCTTCTCCTATTGTGTCATATTTGTACATCCTTCAATCCTATCCCAAGTTTTTCTTAAGGGGGGATGTAGGATATTCCGACACATAGGAAATAGTTAAGTATAATTTGGTCTAGTGTAGAGTTAGGTAAAGTGTGTTTCTTTACTATGTACTTTTGTAACTTACAATCCAATGGTCACGATATGTTCTAAACATGAGTGATCCAGCGGTTCATTCTCTCCTCGGTATTACCGACACTTGATCTATGGCTTAACACCTGATTGGTCCATGATCTCTATTTAAAGAGCATGGAGGGTCATTTGTAGGGTGACCGTTCATTAGAGAAGCTTACATAAATTTTCCTTCTTCTATAAGTCGCTGCGTTGGCTCAAGCCGTGGACTGCTTCCCTCTTTGAGCGTTTTAACCACGTCAATAATATTGGTGTATTGATCTGTGATCTATTTGTGAGAGGTGTCCTTTGGTGTTCTATCTGAGGAACTTACCCTATAAATTCCTACAATTCAGACTATATGAAAAATCAAGTATCACATATGAATGCTTTTTAATACATATTTAATCTTCAAAATTAGTATCTTAAGGATAATTTATTTGTATTTACATTAAGATTTCATAATTAAAGAACATGGGGGCTTATATAAATTTCAAATAAAATCCATGTGTTATGTTTCACAGTTATTTCTTCCCCATTAAAAATTCTTATCATTTTCTCCTCTTAGTGAAAGTAATGGTCAATCATGGTTTTCCGTACAATTGGTTGGCATTATTACATCAGACTATTATTGGTTTTGACAATGTTGAAAAGGAGAGATAAATACCCACACTACCATCAACTGTACTAATCTTTGAAAACCCTTGCCTTCACTACTTACAGGAAGACCACTAATTCTTGTTTACTTTAATTTGTGACACTGTCCATCACAATGGAATGACTTGAATACCCATTTAAGAACTCCCATTTGATGTACTTTTCTTTGAGTGGATATAGATCAATGGTGTCGAACCTTATTGAAATACCTAGATTAATAATGCCTAACTTTTATAATGGATGCCTGGATGCTATGAAGATGAATGATTACCCCCTCATTAGTTCTTTATAAAGGCATGAAGGAATAGTAGGAAATTGAGCACAAAAACATTTTACTAAGATTTTAGTAGACTAGTTTCAATGCAACGCAAGGGATGCACGTCCTTTCCATTTACACTAAGATCCTCACATCACTATCATTCAATCAAAAAATCCCCCGTAGGTAGTGGGAAAGGGGTTTAGAGTCGTCAGACACAAAATTCCAACATCGAGGAATCTAGTATGTTATCCATAACTATAATATCTTTATTGGATGTTAGACATACTAATATGAATGATCTTAAATCAATTGCTTCTAAGAGTTTGATTTCACATTCCTATTGTGTATTGACACTATTGTACATAACAACCCATGTTTGACCTATTCATGATATCTACTTGGTTTGAAATTACTAAAATTATTTTATGTTGAATTAAGTTAATATGGTGATTTACAAAAGAATGAATGTTGTTGAAGGCCTTGTAATAAAAAACTTCCAAATTTAATGAAATATGTGTTATATGTCAGTGCTAAACAAAAACAACAAATTAGAATACAAAGAACCTAATGAAAATAAGAGTTGCACATGCATATACAGAAGATAATTACCTGGAGCTTACCTCAGTTGCATCATTTTGCTACACCTTTCTCTTTGCTGCCCTAGAAAGTTTGGTCCTTTGCACCCCTTGACAACACTTGATCTAGCTTTCTTTTTCTTGCCTTCTAGGATCACAATATTGAATCTGATTTATCTCTATGATTTCATATCCCAAATATGTGATCTTCGGTCCTGTAGCATCCCTCTGAGTCTTCTTTCCAATTCCATGGGTCTGATCCTATTTGGATTCTTCAAGGCAAAGTTATGCCCAATCTCTCACAATGACCTAATTATGGACTAATTCTGTACAGCAAACTTGTACGATTTGCCACGTGTCACTATTTCCTCCTTCAGCCCTGAAATCGATACACAGAAAACTATAGTCCATGCACTATCTGCCACTTTTTACATAATTCCAATCCGTATATTAGAGAGAGAGTTATGACGATTTTCCCAAGGTCACCTCTTTGTGATGATATTCGAGAGCCTGCAAAAACCCTAACTTCCACATATCATATCTCCTAAACTATAGCGAAATAAGATCTGAAATTTGGTCACAGTATTCATTAGGATTTCGGTTCACATGGGTTTTAATTTTAGCATCTAAGACGTTGCATAAATATAGTTATAGCGAAACTTCCACAATCTCTAGTTTTGGAGGATATATGAGATTTCTTTTTATAAAGTTGAGAGGGGCTTCTATAGAGAATGTTGGAGGGATTTTAGGAAATTAAAAAATTATGAATTATTGACTATTAAATGAACAATATCAATGATAAATGCCATGCCACAACCCCATGGGGTTTTAACCCACTAACTGGGGTTACTAACTTCAATCTTGAATAACATACGAACCCTGAAGAATTATGAGGAGAGCTATATACTGATAGAAAGATATTTTTTAGTAAAGTATTATTATAATGGTTATGAGATGAGAAACCATGAATGATGATGCCCAATGTGCCATGGAAGTTCAGGGTCATCCTTGGTTCTACTTGGGTTGACATCAATGACAACCTCGGATCATCTTTAGATCAAGAATCTCCCCCTTTGGAATTGATGGCAACACAAGTACTCCCCCTGCGATCAAGGAACCTCTTCCTACTACCTTCTCTCCCCCTTTGACGTCAACGGAAAAGGGTAACTCCCCCTGAGACATAACCATCCTATGGACCTGTACACACTTCCACTCCCCCTTTATTTTCTGAATAAGGAAAATTTAATGAGAACTTGGGAGAATCCCAAGCTTCTGGCAAAGATATTCAAATGCTTCACGAGGTAAAGGTTTAGTGAAGATATCAACGATTTGTTCTTTTGTACCAACATATTCAAGTTTGATATTCCTTTCAGTGATTTGTTCTCTAACAAAATGATATTTGATCCGAATGTGTTTTGTTTTTGAATGCATGATAGGATTCTTAGAGATGCTGATGGCATTGGTGTTATCACAGAAGATGGGAATAGCCTCACTGAATTGTACTTGAAGATCTTGCAAAGTTTGTTTCATCCAAAGGACTTGAGTACAACGAGTTGTCACTGCAATGTATTCTGCTTTCGCTGTAGATAACAAGATTAAGGTTTTATTTTTTCTCAACCATGATATGAGACAACCACCTAGATAGAATGTTGCTCCACCGGTACTCTTACGATCATCAACACTTCCTGCCCAATCTGCATCTGTAAGGCTTGAATAATGATATTGTTTCCCTTGGGATACCACAAGCCATATTATGTTGTTCCCTTTAGTCATTGAAGAATTCTTTTTGACGGAAATAATATGTGATTCTTTTGGTACTGCTTGGAATCTTGCTACTTTTCTAACTGCTTGCATAACATTTGGTCGGGAGGTTGTTGCATATAGAAGCCTACCAATCATAGATCTGTAAAACCTCTAATCCACATCCTTAAATTAGTCATTTATGCTCAATTTTCAACCTGTTACCATCAGAGTAAGGACAGGTTTGCAATCTTCCATTTTGAATTTCTTGAGAATTTCCTTGATGTACTTGGCTTGACATATAAATATTCCTTTCTCTTGCTGAGATATTTGAAGCCCTAATAAGTATGTCAACTCACTAAGTAAAGACATCTCAAACTCACTTTGCATCTTTGTAGCAAAGATCTTACTTATTCAATCATCATTCAACTCACTAAGTAAAGACATCTCAAACTCACTTTGCATCTTTGTAGCAAAGATCTTACTTATTCAATCATCATTCCTACCAAAGATTATATCATCCACATATACCTAAACGATTGTTAAACTATCTTTATCTATTTATACGTAAAGATTACTATCAGCAGTACCTTTCTTGAACCCTTGTTGACATAGATATCCATCAAGACGAGCATACCATGCTCTGGGAGCCTTCTTGAGACCATATAGAGCCTTCTTTAACTTGCAAACATAGTCTTCTTTTTCTAATAGTAGAAAACCTTCAGGTTGTTCGATGTAAACTTCTTCTTCTAATTCGCCATTCAGAAATGTTGACTTAACATCCATTTGGTATACTTTTATTTTTCTTGAACATGCATAGGCAACAAACATCTGGATGGCTTCCATTCTGGCAACTGATGCAAATTTTTTTTCGAAATCAATTCCTTCCACTTGCACATAGCCTTTGCAAACCAATCTTTCTTTGTTTCTGGTAACATGTCCATCTTCATTCAATTTGTTCCTGAACACCCATTTAGTCCCAATGACATCTTTATCTTTTGGTCATGGAACTAATTCCCAGGTGTTATTCTTCTCGATTTGATCCAATTCTTCATTCACATATGCTACCCAATGTTCAAGCTGGCTAGCTTCCTCAAAACTACTAGGCTCAAAGGTTGTTAGAAAATCAATGTGAGCTTTTTGTGATGAACAAAGTTGTCGACCTTTTCTTGTTTCAATTCCTTCATTTATGTCACCAATGATTTGATTTGATGGATGTTTCTTTTGAATCCATTCTTTTGTTCTCTTTGGAGGAGCTTCTTGTTGTTGTTCCTATATATCTTGTGGATCATTATTTACTTCTTCTTGGTTGACAGTTGCTTCTTGTTCTAGAATTTTCTATGTACCTTTTTCAGTCTCTGTCTCAAGTTTCAAAGATTCTAGATCCTCATCATTATTCATTAAAACATCATCTTCGTCAAATGTCACATTTATGCTCTCCACTATCTGTTTTCATCTTAGATTATAGCATTTATAGGCCTTTATTTTGCGTGAGTAACCAACAAAGATACCTTTGTCAACACGTAATTCAAACTTACCCAACTTTTGATCTTCTCTTTTGATATAACATTTGCTTCCAAAGATTCTAAAATATTTTACATTAACCAATTTTCCTTTCCATAATTCATATGGGGTCATTTTGCAATTATTTCTGAGAAGACTTCTGTTGATAATGAAGATTATCATATCAATTGCTTGAACCCATAATTTTTCATCCAATTTTGAGTCCTTCGGCATTGTTCTACCCGTTTCCTATATGATTCTATTCTTTCTTTCAGCAACTCCATTTTGTTGAGGTGTTCGTGCTATTGAAAATTGTCTTTTTATTCCATTTTTGTATCAGTATTGCTGAAATAATTTGAATTGAATTCTCCGCCATTGTCTGATATTAGACACTTTTTTTTCAAATCAGTTTCATTTTCGACCAACTCCTTGTAGATCTTAAAGCACTCAAATGCTTCAGATTTTTTCTTTAGGAAACTAACGGTTGTCATCCTAGTATAGTTATCTATCATTAACATGAAATATAATTTTCCATCTAAGCCTTTTGTTCTCATAGGACCACATATATCAGCATGTATCAATTCTAATGGATGTGATGCAAAGTGTTCTTTTGTTTTAAATTTGAATTTTGTCTGCTTGTCGTGCCGACAAGTCTCACATACTGTGTTGGAAGGTTTTGAGATGTTCGGCATTTCTCTTACTGCTTCCTTTTTGCTTATCCTGACAAGATTGTCAAATTTTATGTGACCCATTCGTTTGTGCCATAACCAACTTTCATATTCTTTAGCTAGTAGACATCCTTTAGTTGCTTCATCCAGAACATATATGTCATTTGGAGCTTAACTTGTTTAAGCCACAATTTTACCATATCTAGCTTTCCTGATTTCACATTTTGTGGAGTTGAATAGCATTGTGTCTCCTTGATCACACATTTTTCCAACACTAAGCATATTGTGATTCATGTTCTCAACCAATAGAACATTCTTGGCTAGAGAATATTTATTTCCAAGACTGACAGTACCTGATCCTATAACATTTGAAGATCCATCATTTCCAAAGGACATGGTTCCATCCTTCTTCTCTTTCAGAGATGCAAATTTCTTTCTATCTCTAGTCATATGCATTGAGCAACCGCTATCAACATGCCACACATCTTTGTTGGTTTGAGCCTTGAGGGTGAGAGCACAATTATCAGTCTTCTTCTTCTTCCATTTTTGTTCGTTCTGTGACTTCGAAGATTCTTCTGGAGGATTTTCGAGTCTACAGTCTCTGGCTATGTGTCCAAAGTTTCAACATTTGTAACATTCAATATTTTCTTAAATGTTCAAATCTATTGATGTTTCGTTGAGCCCTGGGAGGTTCATATTTGACAGATATCCTAGAATTGTATTGGTTCCTAGGGTATGTGCAACATTCTACAGCTTTATGACCAAATTTCCACATGAATAACAATAGCCATGAAAAATATGTTGGTACCTGGATGGAAATATTCATCGCGGAATTGTCTTCCAAGGTTTTTCTTGTGAATCTTTTCCAATGAAGTCTATATGCCCGTCATATCTCATTGGTTCATTGTATTTTGTTGTAGAAGTTCCTACTTCTTCTTCTTTCTAACCAAGGACAGTTATGTCGTTGTAAGATCGTTGATTGTTGATGAGTTCTTCCAACACCCTTGAGCTGTTGTCATAGTTTTGGACAGTGTTTCCCTTCTTCACTCCCTTACGCAATGAGATTACTTTGGCTTCTAATGATTCCCTTTCTCAGTTTCTTTCTTCCAAATTATTTTGAAGTGACTCTTCAATACATTTGCGTTCTTCAACTTCAATTTTGAGACCTTGAACTTGTTCTTCAAGAGTATTAGAACGGATCTTCTCAGCCTTGAGCTCTTTTATAAGCTTGATTGCCTCCTTAGAAAAGTCGTCTATGTTCAACCCTTCTTCTTCATTGTTTGATACCTCTTGTTTATTTTGCTTGGCCATAAATAGTACTCTCTCATTGGCTTCTTCTTCATTGTCACTATCTTCATAGGATGATGAGCTATCTTCTTTAGAGAGAAAGTTCCTTTTGAATCCTTTCTTCTTGCCTTGCTTGTTGAATTTCTTAAAGCCTTTCTTTCCTTTTGAGTTTCCATCACTTTTGTTTAGACATTTTGCTACAAAATGCCCAACCTCACCACAACCAAAACATATCAAAGGAAGTTTACTTTTGAATTTTCCCTTACCAATTTTTAGTTTTCTCGTAAACTAAGCATATTCTCCGTCTGAAAAACCTTCTTCATCATCTTCCATTTCTTCATACTTGCAGGTGCAAATCTTTTCCTTTGAAGGTTGTTTGTCCTTATTGGTTTTCTTAGATGCTGTGAACGCAAAATCTAGATGTGAAGTACCCTCTTCTTCATCAAGTCTCATTTCATATGCTATGAGAACTCCGTGTAATTCCTCTTTGCTGATTTTGGCCATATTTGCACTTTATTCTAAGACCAATACCTTTGGGTTGAATCTTCCTGGTAACATTCTAAGAATCTTTCACATAATAGTCTTCTATTCAACAAGCTTTCTCAATCCTTCCAGAGTGTTGGTTATTTCATCAATGTGTTGGAAATACGCAACAATGTTTTCATATTCTTTCATTCTGAGTTGCTCAATTTTTTCTTTGTAGATTTGAAGCTTTTCTTCTTTGACATTTGAGTCACCTACATATATATTCTCAAGCTTGTTCCATTTGGCAGTTTTACAAACCAACACCTTATGATAAGCAGATTCAATAAGTCCATTGATAATAATATTCTTTTCTTTTGCTCATTTACCAAATTCTTCTTACCTTGTTCATCCGCGGTTGGTGTAAATCCATTTTGAACAGTGTCCCACACTTTGTAACCTTGCACCAAGAGATAGACCTCCATTCTTCCTTTTCATAGTGCATAATTATTTTGATTGAATAGAGGTACACCATTCTTGGTATGCTCCATGATCTCCTTCTAGTTGTTCAACTACTATTGAAGGAACCAAGCTCTGATAACAATTGTTAGAAATATTGAGAGAGGGAGGGAGGGGCGTGAATCAATATTCCTTTCAATTAATATTATTATTAATCTTTCATAGAATTAGTTAATCTTCAATTATTATCAGTGTTTGTACAATGATAGTAGTAAACAAAAGGAACACAAATGCACACAGTTTTTAAGGCAAAAACCCACTCTGAGACAAAAACAACCTGAACTCTTTTCTAACAATTCTTTAATCTTCAACTCCAATTGAAAAGAAAATTCCAACTTCCTAGAATCTAGAAAATCATTCTTCTCTAGCTCCCACTGGATGGATGCTCCAACGCCTGAGATTCTTTAGTAGTCAATTGAACGGATGCCCCAACACCTAATGAGCTACAATTCACCCTAGCATCACCCTACCACCCTGAATTTTTCACAGGCTTGAATTTGTTTGTGACTTCATGCACCAACCTAGCACCACCCTACCACCCTATAGAAGAACAAAAGAAGAATCGTACCATGGAAAATGGTCCACATTACAATGATATAGAATGATGTAGAAGAAGAAGACATACTAGACCATAACCCAAACTATGACACAACCACCTAATGATGATCCTAGACCTCCTGACATTGCCTCTTCAACTCTTGGCAGATAGACACTTGTACAACTTTTACAATGATGATTTTACAATGACTCTATACAATGATACTTTTACGATGACTGTATGTAGTGCTTCCCACTTTAAGACTTCATGTGGTGAACTTCTTGTTGTTGTTCTGCACCTTGATTGCTGCTCTTGTCATGCTACCCTATCTCATTATTCAGAACATTAGATTGTGTATTGGTTCTCCTCTTCATGAATATATAATACCTGCAAAAAGTCTTCAAGGAAATACCCATGACATGATAATAGCAAAACTTACCTCATCCTGCAGAGAATATGTCAATGCTAAACAAAAACAACAAATTAGAATACAAAGAACCTAATGCAATTTAGAGATGAACATGCATATAAAGAAGATACTTACCTGGATCTTACCTCTTCTACATCATCTTTCTACACCTTGCTCTTTGCTGCCCTAGAAATTCTGGTCCTTTGCACCTGTTGACAACACTTGATCTAGGTTTTCTTTCTTGCCTTCTAGGAGCACGATATTGAATCTGATGTATCTCTGTGATTTCAGATCCCCGATATGTGATCTTTGGTCCTATAGTAGCCCTTTGATTCTTCTTTCCAATGCCACATGTCTGACCCGATTTGGATTCTTCAAGGAAAAGTTATGCCCAATCTCTCACAATGACCTAATTATGGACTAGTTCAGTAGAGCGAACTTGTACGACAAGCCACGTGACACTATTTCCTCCTTTGGCTCTAAAATTGATATACAGAAAAATATTGTATGTGCAGTATCCACCACATTTTACATCATTCCAATCTCTTCTTAGAGAGAGTTATGACGATTTTCCCAAGGTCACCTCTTTGAGATGAAATTCGGGATCCTACATAAACCCTAATTTCCACAGATCATATCTTCGAAAATATAGTGAACCAAGATTTGAAATTAAGTCATGACGTTCATTAGGATTTTGGATCAAATGGGATTTAATTTCATAATCTAAGACTTCACTTAAATAAAGTTATAGCGAAAATGCCACGATCACTACTTTTTGAGGATATATGAGATTTCTTTTTATAGAGTTGAGAAGGGCTTCTATAGAGAATTTTGGAGGGATTTTAGGAGCTTAAAAAATAATTAATTATTGACTATTCAATGACCAAAATAATGATAAAGGCCATGCCACAAATCCATAGGGTTTTAGCCCACTAATTGGGGTTACTAACTTCAATTGTGAATAACTTACAAACTGTGAGGAATTACGAGGAGATCTATATACTGATAGAAAAAAAATAAAAAAAATTGAGTAGAGTATTCCTATAATGGTTATGAGATGAAAAACCATGAATGATGATGCCCAATGTGCCATGGAAGTTTAGGGTAATCCTTGGTGTTGCTTGGGTTGACATCAATGACAACCTCAGATCATCTTTAGATCAACAGTTGTTTGTTGTATGTATTTACATATGTGTATAAAATGTATATGATGTCTCCAATTTCTTGAAGATTATATGAGGCACATAAAATCTAGTTGTTACTAGGCACTGGTCCTGTAAGCAATCCAAGGTTGTCTCTGGAAGTGCCAACACCTCCATTGTAACATTACTCTATATTTTTGATCTATCATACTTTCTTCTTGTAGGTTACCCTTCAAGATCTTTTTATCTATTGAACATTGTCTGAGATGGGGACCTACCAGGGAAGGTATCATTTCCTACATTCCCCTGTTCATATTTTAGGAAAATTGGAAGGCATGCAATGATCCAAATTGGATCCTAGAACACTCTCTGAGTTTTCACGAACTCTTTAAAAATCATGCCGAAGATTCAAAGTCTTATAAAGATCAAGCTATCGAAAGGAATCCTTATACAATTGCAATGGCAATCAACACAGATCAATGAGTGCCATCGATCTAGCACACGGAGTAGTGAACCATGGTAACGCGCTGACACCAACCAGAAAATGTAGGGACAAATTTAAGCAGGGGAGCTAGTTTCTGATATTGCAGGGCAAACCTCTGAATGAAGAAAAGCCCCGAGCACCCAGACTTGAAATATTTATAAAACGCGGAAAATATTGTTTTGGTCTGTCGGAGTGGGATTCCACAAAACCGACAAAATATCAAAGGGGCTTCGAGTGGTAAGCAGTTTAGACCGAGTTCCACCTGATCCCACACAACGATCGCCACACATCCCAAGGAAGAGAGAGAAAACCATTCACATAGGATGGGTAAACATCATGCTACTTAGTCACCCGATATGAATGATGAATATAGGATCTGGGCCCCCAGATCAACGACAAAGATGCGTTCTAATGGATGATCATTTTTACCGTTAGCTCCAAGAATGCCCACGAAACACAACCTTCTGCCAACGCATCGTCCATATCAGACTTCAAATCTTATACAACTCTGCCTATTAACCCCATCAAATCTGGTCATCCATCAGAACGTGTCTCCGCCGTTGATCTGGGGTCCCCAGATCCTAGGGTCATCGTTCATATCGAGCAGCTAAGTAGCATGATGTTTACCCGTCTGATGTGAATAGTTTTCTCTCTCTTCCCCAGGACACGTGGCGATCCCTATGTGGCATCGGGCGGAACTCGGTCTAAACCACTTACTACTTGAAGCCCCTCCGATATTCTGCCAATTTTTTGGAATCCCGCTCCGATGGAACCGAAATAATATTTTCCGCATTTTATAAATATTTCAGGTTCGGGTGCTCAAGGCTTTTCTTCACTAAGAGGTTTTCCCTGCGATATGCGATTAGCGACTTGTCGCTAATCGCATATCAGAAACTATCTCTGTTGCTTAAATTTTTCCCTGCATTTGCTAGTTGGTGTCAACACGCATTACCATGGTTCACCACTCTACGCGCTAGATCGACAGCGCTCGTTGATCCATGATGATCACCATTACAACTGTTTGAGGATTCCTTCTAATAGCTTGATCTTTATAAGACTTTGAATCTTTGGCATGATTTTTAAATAGTTCATGAAAACTTAGAGAGTGTTCTAGGATCCAATTTGGATCACGGCCTTCCCACTGAAAAAGCTTTGGACCACCAAAAGTTAGTTTTTAAGCATCAATCAAGTGAGGATATAGATTCCTCACTTGCCCAATTTCTATCCATCTTGCACTGCTTGGTTTTGAACCTTTGAGTCCAATTCTAAGGTACTCAACATCCCCTCTGCGCGTAGTTCTCACCTTCTTGTCTAGAATTGTATCTTCCTGCAATTCGTTAAGATATTCAGGCAACAAATCATTAATAGAAGGAAATTGGCTTTGCTCTTCGGGATCTTCAATCAATGAAGGTTCAAATAGTCTCAAGCTTTCTGCATTAACTACTGAATAGATGTGCATGTAAGCTGGAAAATCAAGGTGAAAAGCATTCTCATCGATTTTCTCAAGTATCTTGAAAGGTCCATACCTTATCAGCTTCAGCTTCTTACCTTCACCTTGCATTCTATCTTTGCTGATATACAGCCAGACTTGATCACCAACTTGGAAACTATGCTTAATCCAATGCTTATCATGCCTTGCCTTGTACTTGGCTTGGATCTTTTCCAGTTGTTCCTGTACTGCCTGGTGAATCTCTTGGATTTGTTCAATGAACCAGGTTTCCTTGTCCACACCACTGTGTCCATCAATTGCTATGTCTTTACCGAAGACAAAATCCAAGGGAGACCTTGGTGTGAAACCAAAACAAGTCTCAAAAGGAGATCTCTGTGTAGAAGAATGTTTAGCACAGTTGTAAGCATGTTGCACATAACACAAATGTTCATACCAAAGCTTGGGATGCTTGCTGCAATATCCTTTGAGCAACTAGATCATTGTCCTATTGAACACCTCTATTTGGCCCTTTATTTGTCGATGAAAGGTTGTGCTCTTCTTCAGTCTGGTTTCCATCAATTCCTACAGACTTGACCAAAACTTCCCAACAAAGCGAGAATCTCTATCAGATACAATGGAAGTGGGTAATCCAAAATGAACCCATACATGCTGAAAGAACAACTTGGTTATTTGTTCAGTTGTAATTTGTTTGTTACAAGGCATTAAAATACACATTTTGCTGAACCTATCTATAACAACATATAAATAGTCATGACCTTTTCTAGATTTAGGCACTCCCCCAACAAAGTCCATGGAAAAACTTTACCAAGGATGAAAAGGAAATAGCAGTGGAGTGTACAAGCCTAGTTTTCTATTGTTGGGCTTGCTTTTATCACATATGGTACACCCTCTTACATATCTAGAAACTATTTCATTCATTTTTAGCCAATAACAAAATCTTTACAGATGTGGAACTGTTTTACTTACACCGAAATGACCTGATATCAGGGAAGTATGTGCCTCCCTAATTATGTTAATTCTCTCCATTTGTGGGATGCATATCTTTCCCAAATGATACAAGAGTCGTTCCTTAATATAGTAATCCAATTCTTCTACCTTTTTGCCATTACTTAAAGCTGCATATACATCTTTAAAGTCTATATCTTGAGCATATTGTTCAATGTAGCTTTCATGCATTACTGAGTTATGCTTAAGTATAGTAGATGCATTTATGATTGGTCTAGACAACATATCTGCAACTTTATTGTGTATTCCCTTTTTATATCTGATGACAAGATGAAACTTTTGTAGGAAACCCATCCACCTATAGTGTCTTGATTGCTGCAACTTTGTTTGTGAGTGTAAATATTGAAGTGGTTGATGATTAGTATGTATAACGGTCTCTTTTCCCATTAGATAATGTTTCCACTTTTTCACACTCTATACTAATGCATACAATTCTTTATCATAAGTGGGATAATTAACTACTGCAAAATTAAATGTCTCAGAATGATAACATATGGGTTTACCATGCTGCATCAACACTGCTCCCATGGCATAGTCACTGGCATCCGTTTCAATCTCAAAGGGTCTTTGAAGATCAGGTAGTGCTAGTACTGGTGATGTACTAAGCTTTTCTTTTAAGGTGTCGAAGGCTTTCTGTTGTTTGTCTCCCCACTGAAACACCTTGTTCAATCTTGTTAAAGCATGTAAGGGAGCTGCAATCAAGGAAAAGTTAGCAATAAACTTTCTCCAATACTGTGTTGCTCCTAGGAAGCTTCTAACTTCTGTAGTAGATTTGGGTTTAGGCCAATTTACAATGATTGCAACCTTGGAGGGATCTATCTTCAATTCACCATTCCCTACAATATGACCCAAATATTTCAAAGATGTTTTGCCAAATTCACATTTTGATAGCTTAACAAAAATATTTTCTATTTTCAAAACATTTAGAGTCTGCTTTACATGCTTTAAATGTTCTTCCCATGTTTTACTAAATACAAGAATTTCATCTAAATATACAATGACAAAATCATCAATAAAATACCTGAGTACATCATTCATTACTCTCATGAAAGTAGCAGGAGCATTAGTTAAGCCAAAAGGCATAACTAACCACTTGTACAATCCCTGCTTTGTTTTGAAAGCAGTCTTCCATACATCTTGCTCTACAACTCTGACCTGATGGTAGCCACTATGCAAGTCCAACATGGAAAAGTAAACAGCGTCTTTCAACTGATCTAATAGATCATCTATGCGAGGAAGGGGATAACGATTTTGTATCCTTATCTTATTCAATGCTCAGTAATCAATGCACATTCTCTATGAGCCATCTTTCTTTCTCACCAAGATAATTGGAGATCCACATGACGATGTGCTAGGTCTTATGAACCCTTTCTTGAGCAGCTCCTGTACCTGCTTCTTGATTTCTGCATTCTCTAAAGCAAACAACCTGTACATTCCGATGTTAGGCAATGGAGCATCTTGCTGCAAATTAATATCATGTACTATTTCCTTTTTGGGTGGCAAACCTTTAGGTTCTTGAAATAGCATATCATATTCTAAAACAACTTTTTCTAAATCAGCTTGTTGTTTAGCATTACAGCCTTCAAATCCATTGGTTTTATCAGGTTCCTTTTCCTTTCAACCATCAATAAAAATTGTTTGCATGAATTTACAATTCTTTTCATTCTGCCCTGAGTTTATGAAAGTATAATTATTCTTGAGTTTATGAGCTCTTACAATATATTCAATTCCATCTTTAACGAGTTGATACTTATTTTCAGCTCTATAGAAAATTGATTTTCTATCATACAAATAAGGACTTCCCAAAACAATTCCACATATATCCAAGGGAATTACATCTAACTCAACCTCAGCTACAAATAATGAACCAATGGAAAATCTAAGTTTACATTGTCTAGTCACTTGTAGTTTTGTTTTATCACATAACCAAACCAATGGATATGGCTTCTTGTGAGGTGTGGTTAGTAATCCTAGTTTCTTTACGATTGCTTCAGAAATTAAATTTACTTGTGAGCCACTATCAAACAAAGTATCAATCTTTTAATGCTTGGAAATAACTCCAATATGAAAAAGCTCATGTCTTTTCCTCTCATTTTCTTCATTATCAGTAGATTGTACAGAATTACTATTAGATGCTTCAGAATTTTTACCTTTTATACCTGTGGTCGGGATTGCTGTTTCAACCCCTAAGTCTGACCCTAAATCCTTTTGAATAGCTGCAGCAGTCTTCTTCTTTTTGCCATCGTACTTCTTGGGTTTCAGCTCTGGATGCAGAATCCAGTAGTGTTCATCATCATGCCCATCCTTCTTGCAGTGAGTTTACAAAGGTTTGGTCTTTTGTATAGCATTTTCCTTCCTCTCTTTCCATTTCTACTTTCACTTTTCCTTGTTCTTGCTTGTAGTGGGTTTTGATGATCCCCCAATCTCTAGGTTCACATTCTTGCCCCTAGCCACTAGATGGGTAGCTTGAACAGATACCTCATCTATGCTGGTAGGGTTAAACATGAGAATGGTATGTCTCAAATAACTATGTAGACCACCTATATACTTCAACAAGGTTTCAGGTGAGTCTAAGGAAATTCCTAGAATCGAAGCTCTTTTTCTAAATTCTTATGTGTAACTTTGTACACTTTGCCCTTATAATTGGCAAAGGGTTTGCCAGCTCATCATGGCTTGCTGCATATAAGCTAGTGGATAGAATTGTTTTTTAATGGAAAAAACAAATTCACTCCAGACAGAAAGGATTTTACCATGCTTCTTCATGTCATCTTGTGTTCAGCCTTCCCACCATACCAAGGCAATTCCTCCAAGGCATAGGCTAGCCAACTAGATCTTAGTTCTATCTAAATCAATGCTCTGCACCCTGCAATACACATCAATCTGTCTAATCCAATTATCCAGCTTCTCTACATTCAACTCTCCATCATATATTGGCAAATCAAATTTAACATCTAATTTAATCAAAGATGATTTCTTTTTATTTTCAGGGCTATCAGGAGGTGTGGGAAGCTTTTATTCTTTCCCTTTGCCTTTAGAGTGGTCATTGATGAGAGATTATTTTGCTCCTTTGTCATGCTGGGAAGTTGAAGAATCTTCATTTTGACCTTTCTTAAATTCTCTATACATTTCCTCTACCATGGCTCTCATAGTCAAGAAATTGTTCATGAACTGAGGGTTTGGTTCCAGGGGAATTTCTTCTGACATTTTCCTCCTAGTATAGACTCTACCAATTTCTAGATTAAATTCGGCCAATTCTCCTCCTCCTAGTTTAAGCTTTGATCTAGTTATCATTCACTAACAGTCCAGCACAAGTTTGTCTAACCAGAGCTTTGATACCACTTGATCTGATATTTGATCTAAGACAATTAATAAGGTATTACAGACTCATGTGCATGGATGTGTCTGTGCATTTCGCAATCTTATCGATCCGGTGTATAAAATAGCATAGACACATCCATGCACATGATTCTGTAATACCTCATTAATTGTCTTAGATCAAATATCATCTCATGCAACCATTGTATTTTTCGGGGGTTTCCTTTCCATGTACACCAAGTATGTGAAAAAATTCTATCATGGATAAATAACATGGAACCGAATTTCCCTCGCATCCAAGACATGTCCAGGCATCTCACATCCCCTCACATTATTATGCCCATGGGATACTTTGATAGTGTGCGCAGTGGGGCAAATGTGGTTGTGGGGGGTGGCTTCGTTTGGATGAGAAAACTTGTTTCAAACTGCACTGGAGTGCTGGAAAAGAAACAAACACTAGGGATGAGATGATCGCCCTCTGGGGCTTGCTATGGTTTGCTAGAGAAAAAGGGACTCAAAATATTCATATTTTTGGAGATTCACAGGCCATCATCGATGACTTCATGGGTGTTTCAAGCTTTGACCCGCCGAATATACGGGGATGGAGGGACCAGATCAATGTTTTGCTTTGTCTTTTTGGAAGCTACACCATGACACATATTTACAGTGAATATAATCAAGTTGTTGATGGACTCTCAAAAAGGGCACTACAAATCCCAGAAGGCCTAATGTTCTATTGCTCCACCATGGAAGGCAATAGGTGAGAAGAAGGACAAATCGTCATTTTGTCGCTGATGGGGCCTTTTTTAATGTTTTTCTATATAAGAATGTTATTTCTTATGATGTTGTTCTGAAGTTTTTTGTGGACATTTTAGGCGATAGTTTATATATTTCTTAAAAATGTCTACTTTTTTCTGACTCCCGATAACTATATGTTAGAATTTTACCTAAAATGTCTAAAGCAGATACTCCTAGTTGGTTGACTTATCATGGTTTATGCAAAGGAATATATGTAACTGGTTTTCATCTTTAATATAAAGACCAGTTAGTTTTTTTCTTCAAAAAAAAGGATATAGACTTGTTGATGGAAATCTATTAGAGTCTATTTTAAAGTTTCTCTTATGCTTTAATAAAGGTAATACTTCTCTTTTCACACAGTCGTATATTTAAATAACTCAAATATCAAAATATAAATATTCATCACATGTATCTATGAGTGGATCTAATGTTTTTAAAATAAAATAATGTGCTTTCAAGATTCGTTACATTATACTCATACATTCACACATCATGAGGAGACACATTTGAAGGAAATTCAGTATACCAAATAACTAGAATATGGCCTAGATATTCAGAAAGCTCTAAAACAATTTAATGCATTTAAATATCATAAAGAACATAGGAAAACATTCAAAATTCCTATTACTTATTTAAAATTGTTAAAGCCATAAATGACATGCTCTCTTGAAAAGAGCTCTTTGTGAGAGTCAAAGAATGGTTTTGTAGAGTTAAGTTCTTGAATAAATTTAGTACCTACAACAATTCACAAAATCTTGATATTTCACGAAAAATATAAGGCATTCGTCCATAAGGGACTAGGATTAGGCTCCCAAAGAGAAATACATATGAGAGTACCTAGAAGAATGTAATAAATTACATTTTAGGATAGGTTTTACAAATATATATAACAATTCATAAATCTAGATAATGAAATATTGGGAAGAAAGTGAGGAATTTCTTCAAAAAAAAAAAACTCACAAAATTGTAGAAGGATGGTGAGTGTAATGATCTCTCTCTCTCTCTCTCTCTCTCTCTCTCTCTCTCTCTCTCTCTCTCTCTCTCTCTCTCTCTCTCTCTCTCTCTCTCTCTCTCCACTTTTTATTATGATTTTCTCCCTTTGCAATCTAATACTATTCTTTGCAACTACTTGATGATTAGTTTTTTTATCTTTTTATTAACTGAATAAAGATCCATGAAAATATGAATTCGTCCTTTTAGCTAGGTCCCACTTCAAATATTCCAAATTTCTGATACATAAATCATTTTCAAAAATGGTTTGGTGATAGAAAGGAAATTGTTCATGATTGTTCTTTTAATTTTCTCAGTGGATATATATAATTTTATCCATGGAGACCACTCCCAATGTGTTCTTCATTCTTCTATATTTTAAACAAGCTCTCATTTACCCAAAGCAGACGTTGAAAACTCAAGCTATGGCCTCTAGAAGTCGGTGACTTAGTCACAATCAATTTCTACAAAGTGACTCAACAACCATTGATTTACTTCACATAAATCTTGACCTTTTATTTATAAATACACTTTACTCATTCCATGTGCATTATGGGATGAGATTTATAATGCTTTATAAAGAAATGAACTCTTTATATTATTTGTATATGAAGCCGAATGGAACCTTGCATACCTTATGCATAATGTAATTTTTTTTACTACCTCACTACCCAATTGTTGTGATAAGTCATTGTCAAGTCATTTATGTCTAGCAAATATCTTCCAAGTGTCACGGTTAATATGACCAACTAGCTTCCATGTGTCATAAGGAAATATGCCAAAGTAACCTAGGATAAAAATGATATGAGAAATATTAACAATGAAAAGGTGATATGATTTCAGAAACTAAGTTAAGCTTCAAAAGTAAAAATAAATAAGAATTGAATTGAATAAGTAATAAAACAAATGTCAATTTGCAACGACCGTGGAAGTTCCCTCAGGCGGCTTAATGGTCAACTCCTATACTTTTGGTCTTGGTCAACTCCTATGTTTTTGGTTCTATGTTGGATGAATTTGGTTTTGGTTTTGGAATATGGCTCAAATGATGTTATCCTTCATAGTTTGTTGAGAAATGTACTAGTGATAGCCATGATTTAAGTAGACTTATATGTACTGATGGGTTGTAGGATACACTTGGATGAAGCTTTTGTCTCCAAGGTTTTTTTTTATAACATAGCAAACTATCTATGCTTGATGTAAGCTTTTTTATACTAATTTGTAACATATCAAACTATCTATGCTTGATGTAACCTTTTTTATACTAATAAAAATGTTATGAAACCAGCTCAAGAAAAGATAGAAAAGATAGATCAACGCCTTAGAATTCAGCCTCTTCGAGGGGGAAACCTCCTTTACATTACATAAATGAACAATTCTTGGATGATTCAAATGATAAAACCTCCTTTCTATATGTAGGAGTCTAAGGAGTCACAATATAACCCAGCTGACCTAACAATAATAATATAAAGCCACAAAAATAACAATAGAGGATTCTATGGGGCACAATAATAACAATATGGGGACAATAGGGGCACAACAATATTAATAAGGGGTACAACTACAATAGTAATGGGGTAATCACTAGTATTATAGGACCCAACATGCCCCTCTCCTTCAAAAAAGTGTTCTCCTCAACGCTTGAGTAGTTATGGATGATTTTGTATAAAATTCTCATCCTCCCATGTGGAATCTTTAGCAGATAAGTTCTTCCACTTGATAAGATACTCTGAAATTGATCAATTTCGTAGCTATCGAGTTCTTGTTTCTGTGGCTGCTTCTGGTTCCAATATAATTTTTCCTTCCTCGTCAAGTTCTGGCAATATTGTTTGAACTGGGAGCTTATCGCCTATAACCTTCTTTAAACATGAAACATGGAAAACTGGGTGCAATCGAGAAGCTGCAGGAAGCTCTAATTTGTATGCCATAGTACCAATCTTTTGCAACACCTTGTACGGACCATAATACTTTGGTGATAATTTATTATCCTTCTTAGCTTGCTTGAGGGACATTTGCTTATATGGTTGTAGCCTTAAGAATACCCAATCACCTACATCAAAACTTCTTTCACTGCGATGTTGATCTGCCTATTGTTTCGTTCTATTCTTTGCCAACACGAGGTTATCCTTTAAGAGTTGGACTTGTTGTTGATGTTCAATGTGATGTTCCACTGCTTGAACCTTAGAATTTTCTCTTAAATATGATGTGTTGGATGGTGGTTGATACCCATAAAGTGTCATAAATGGGGTCATTTTTGTTGTTGTATGGAATGAAGTGTTATACCACCATTCAACCAGAGGCAACCATTTGACCCATTGTGTCTGTTTATCATATACAAAGAAACGAAGATATCCTTCCAAAAACATTGTTTACTATCTCAGTTTGCCCATCAGATTGAGGATGATAAGATGAGCTATGAGCTAACTGAGTACCAAGACAAGAAAATAATTCTGTCCAAAAATTTCCAGTGAAAATGGGATCTCTGTCACTACAATAATCTTTGGGTTTCCATGTAGCTTTTGAATTGTTTCCATAAATGCACTAGAAACTATACTGGCTTTAAATGGATGTGATAATGCACAAAAGTGTGCATAATTGGTAAGTCTGTCAACTACTAGCATGATGACACTCATTCCCTCAGACTTGGGTAAACCTGTGATAAAATCCATAGAAACCTCCTCCCAAAGTTGGCTTGGAATGGATAAAGGTTGTAATAGACCCGGTGTCTTAATTGTTTCAACTTTATTTTGCTGGCAACCAAACATTCCACCACAAACTTTTGAATATATGATTTAAGGCCCTCCCAAAAAAATTCCTTCTTAACCCTGTGGTAAGTTTTTAAAAATCTCGAGTGCCCTCCTAAGGGAGAAGTGTGAAATTCCATAAGAATCTTTTGTTTTAGCAGGGAATTCTTACAGAGGTATAAGCGATCTATGTACCATAACAAATCATTTTTCCAGCTAAATTTATCCGACGTACTGGAATCTTATTGTAACTTTCGAATAAGTGCCCACACTTCTTTGTCATTCTTCCATTCCTCCCTTGCTTCATTTATCCAATTTGATTGGATAATAGAAATGGCACACAACAATGCTTCCACATCCTCATCCTTTCTTGAGAGTGCATCTGCCACCACATTTTGCTTCCCTTTTTTGTAGATGATTTCAAAGTCATAACCCGACATCTTTGTAACCCACTTTTGTTGCTCTTCAGAGGATAATCTTTGTTCTAAAAAGTATTTAAGACTATCATGATCTGTTTTTACCTTGAAGTGTCTTCCCATTAGGTAGGGTCGCCATTTCTTAAGTGCATGGAGTATTGCCAACATTTCCTTTTCATAAATAGCTTTGTGTAAAAACTTTCCCTTGATTAGACGACTTTCAAAAGCAATGGGTCTTTCATCTTGCATCAAAACAACACCAATTCCATTTCCTGAAGCATCACATTCCACAATAAAGGTTTTTGTGAAGTCAGTGTAGCTAAGACAGGTGCTTGGCACATTGCCTCTTTAAGATGTTCAAAGGCCTTTGTTGCTTCTGGAGTCCATGAAAATGCATATTTCTTCAATAGTGTTGTTAGAGGTGCTGCTATTCTCCCATAATTCTTAAAAAACTTGCGATAATACCCTGTCAACCCGAGAATCCTCGCAGATGCTTTATGGATGTGGGGATTCTCCATTCCTTAATGGATTTAATTTTGCTAGGGTCTACCTTAACTCCTTCATGAGATACAATATGACCCAGATATTCCACCTCTTGGACTCCAAAGAAACATTTAGATCTTTTTGCATATAATTGTTTCTCCTCCAATAGTTGTAGCACCCTGTCAACATGTTCAACATGATCCTTCCAAGACTTGCTGTAGATTAGTATATCATCAAAAAATACTAACACAAATTTTCTAAGAAGGGTTTGAAAATGGAATTCATCAAACCTTGAAATGTAGAAGGTGCATTGGTAAGGCCAAAAGGCATGACCAAAAATTCATAATGACCCTCATGAGTTCTAAATGCCGTTTTCGGAAGGTCTTCAATCTTCATTCTGATTTGATGATATCTAAACGAAGATCCAACTTGGTGAAATAAATTGATCCATGCAATTCATCCAGTAATTTATCAATGACAGGAATGGGA
>APFE031662683.1:135975-164311 GCA_000404065.3 Pinus taeda | reverse complement strand
GAGTTTCCTTTACTACCCTTTCACCCTTAGTGACCCTTTCTTGTAGCAACTTATTCATATTTATCTTCAATTCTTCCATGTTTGTCTTCAAATCTATCTTCAAATCATCCATCTTAGCTTCCATGTCATTCATCTAAGCTTCCACGTCATTCATCTTAGCTTCTACACCTTTCTTTAAACAATCCATCTTAGATTTTGTTCCTTTTTGTGCAAGTGACACTTGTTGCACTTGGTCTCGTATTTTTGATATATCATGTTCCATTTCTTCCTCTTCTTCATGAGTCATGCTAGAGCTTTTAGGTCGTCTACTAGGTGTTTCCATTTCCTTTCTTCAGGGCATCAATTATTGATAATAATACTTCACTATGCCCTTTGAATTCCTTCAAAATATTTTTTCAAACCAAGCTTAAGCAAACATTTAAAAAAATATACACACCTTTTTTCACTTTGTAGGAGCTCGATATTACTCTGATGTATTCTGTAATTCGGATCATCTAGTTCTACAAACATGATCACGGTTGCCCTTGTTCCTCTTTCCATGCCACCGTCTGACCCCAATTGGATTCTCCAATGAAGAGTTATGCCAAATCTCCCACAGTGACCTGATTATAGACTAATTCAGTAGAGTGAACTTGTACGACGTGCCAAGTGTCCATGTTTTGCCCTTTGGCCCTGAAAAATATATACAAGAAACTACAGTCTGTCCTCTTTTTGTACCTTATTACGAAATTTCAATCTGATGCTCAGAGAGAAAGTTATGACGATTTTCCCCAGGTCACCTGTTTTGAATGTAATTCAGGATTCTGCAAAAGGACCAACTTCCTCAGTTCATATCTCCGAAAATATAGCGCAAAAAGCTCTGAAGTTCGGACCTGAGATTTAGTGCAATGTCTTCTCAAATGGGTTTTTTTTAGCTTTTGAAATGTTGCAGAAAAAAAGTTATAGCAAAAATGCCACGATGACCTGTTTGGAGCAGCGAAACCCTAGAATCCAAAGCTCTAATACCAAATGTTATGAAACCAACTCAAGAAAAGATAGATCAACGCCTTAGAATTCAGCCTCTTCGAGGGGGAAACCTCCTTTACATTACATAAGTGACAATTCTTGGATGATTCAAATGAATAAACCTCCTTTCTATATATAGGAGTCTAAGGAGTCACAATATAACCATCCAACTAAACAATAATAATATAAAGCCACAAAAATAACAATAGAGGGATTCTATGGGGCATAGTAATAACAATATGGGGACAATAGGGGCACAACAATATTAATAAGGGGTACAACTACAATAGTAATGGGGTAATCACTAGTATTATAGGGACCCAACAAAAAACAATTTGAAGAAGCTTGAAAAAAAAAACAAGTGTGCAGCAAAAAGGAATGAAGAGAAAATAACTAAGTAATAAAACATAGAGTGTGAGAAAGTGTGCAATGAAAGTAATGAAGAAAAAAATAACTCAGGAAGGTAATGAAGATAAAAATAACTCAGGAAGGTAAAAATGTCGAAGTAATAAAACATGTAGTGTGAGAGGTGGGTAGAAAATTAAGCATGAGATATTGTAAATCGTTATGTGTGGGGAAACAAACTGTGGAGAAGAATATGAAATAACATGAATAATAAAAATAATGATGAGAAGAAAGTAATTGGGATATTTGAGGAAATAATGATATATTTAGCATATGACCTCCTTTTTTTTATTTCGTAAAATGATAGACGAAGCTCAGACATTTGATTTTGTAAAATGATAGACAAAGCTTAGACACAAGGAATGAGGATATCCAATGAAAAAATTAACATTAGAAATTTCATTTTTTCTTTTTTCTTTTAAAAAAAATGCCATCATTGATTACCTCACATGAAGAAAATTTACAATATTAAACCTAACTAAAAATTTGTTGTTATAAAATCACTTTATATTTGATGTGTAGCATAGAAACTCATGAACAAACATTACTCTAATGATAATAGATAATAATCCATTAAAATTTGTCTGTGTAAAAAAAATATAAAAAATAAGCTACAAACATTCAATTAACGCAACAAGAACATTGGTTACAAATATTAACATGAGCATTGATTACACAATATTACCCTGAAAAGGAAGTAACAATGAATTACAATGAATTGTGCAATTAGAACTAGTATAAACTAAATCTTGTAATAAAATTCTATTGAAGAGAAAGTGTGGCATAAACATTATTTGGTTTGTAGAATTAGAGTTATTAGTCCCTGCCTGGGACTTATTAGCGTTCGATCGGGCGTTGACGGGGTATTAATCCTGTGTTTGACCAAGAGTGTTGATATGCATCACGATTTTAAATGAAGTTTTCATATTAACAAATATATAAAAGTTATTATCTAATTTCTGATTGGGCAACAAAGTTGAGGGTCTTATTGCCGGCTTCGCATGCTTCAAGACATTCCAAGCTGAAAATTTTAAGCACAGGGTAGTTTGTCCTAAGTTTTTGGTACGTGTTCTGAGTGTCCTGCATGCAGGACAGATGTTTGCATATGGTTCAACTGGGCCAGATGTTTGGAGATCGTACTAGGCTAGTTTAATGTGTTTCACAGAGCCCTGCCGCAAAGCGCGGGGTATTTTATTTCAAGGGCAGAGAGTTCCGGGGCTGGAGGAGTTGCAAAAGCAGAGTTTTCGGGCCAGAGAAATAGCAAAGGCGGGGTTTTTGGGTCGGAGGAAATTGGCCGGCTAGTGACCCCAGAGAAAACGCAGAGGCGGGGTTTTTGGGGTGGAGGAAATTTGTCGGTTAGTGACCCGAACCCTGATCTGTATTTAGGCTTTATTTTTCTTTAGCTGTATTGCAATTCATATGTTTTATTTTTAGATTTTTTTTTTAAACATTGGCCACATTACCAAATTAGACTAGAAATTTATCAGTTAGGATTGAATAAATTAATTATAGGAAGCACAAGCTGATGAACCAGCTAGAAATAAAAATATGGTTATGGTACAGGAACTTCTTTTCATCGTCTAACCCAATCACAAACATCTGAACCCCAGTTACTAATTGGATCAAGAAACTCATGATCCTCTCTGTATGTATTTTCTTGGATTAATTTCATGAACTATTTGTCCTACTACTGGGAAAACCATCAGAATATGCAACCACTGCCATTGATGCTGCTTCTCTAGTAGCTTCCCTTGCTTTCCCTTTGCATTTGACCCTGTACCAGCAGCATCGTACTTGATCCAGCAGGGGAGAGACGATCTGGTCGAACCCTTTCTTTAGGTAACGGGGAGGGCAATCTGCTTGCTATGCTTTAGCTACCTCCTTTCTTTCCAGGCGTAAGCAGAAGCAGAACCTTCTTTCTGGCTATGCTTTAGCTACCTCCATATATTGATGCAGGTGTTAGCAAAGGGTGCGTTGAGAGCCGATCCCGTCGAACCCTTCTTTCTTCTCTGAAGAAAACCATTGTAGCAACAGAATAGACAACCACTGCCATTGAACCCTTTCATTTCTAAAGAAAACCGCTAAAGCCATTGATGTTGCTTCTCTAGCAGCTAGAACTGTTTTCTTCTTGCAATAATTCATTATCATTCCAGACAGGCAGCTGTCTAAGAGCGAGTTGAGTTCAGGGTTAATCCGGGTTCAGGGTTAAGCCTTGTAATGTTGGACATTCAAAAGAGACAGAGATAAAGGCGTAAAGCCGTTGGGTATGCATGAAGGACGAGAGACAGGCAGCTAGTAAAGTTGTGGGCTCCACGGCAATCTACGTGTTTGAAATATGTTTTTGTATTATACCTTTATTTTTGCATGTGTGACAAGTGTCTAGTTAAAAGCTTTGTCTTTAACTTGTTTAAAAGCCGTGTCTTTACTTTCTTACGGTTTACCTTGTTACAATATAGTTTGTCTTTGCTTTTATACCTGCATTGGACAATTTCGATCTCTGGAAAGTATTGTATTAGTAGAATTATCCCGATTCTTTCATTTAGAAGACTTTGACCACCAACTCTACCATAGGTAAGGAACCCAATGGCATCTTGTTATCTATCACTCTATATGGTGTAGACAATGCCTTGGGCAACAAGTGACTTTTCTAGCTCTCTGAATCGATTTGTTGTGTTGGTTTAATGGTTATGGTAGCATAAGGTGGTTCCTTGTGTATTTATTTTCAATAACTTTTCCTTAAATGAACATTCTTTCATCCATTTTTTTCATTGCTATACATATCTTCGATATTTGATTCCAACCAATTGAAAACTATTATTTGAACTCAAGCCACTTTGTTGATTGTTTATGAACAGTATGAGAATGAGTGTTTTGTGTGCTAATCATCTTAGAATATGAATGTGTATGATAGTTGCGTTAGTGAATTCTATAGATGTCGCTCCTGTGGTTAAAGGGGTTAGTGAGTTTTTGAATATCCAATTCAGTCTCGCCTATCGTCTAAGATAAGAGGAGCTTTGTTGGCAACAAAAAGGGGACCGTAATCCATTTATGAGTGATCGATTTCTCGTCACACCCGGCCATATGGAGAGTTTGATTGATGCTTCTCTCCAGGCTGAAGGAGGGAAGGAAGAACGAACTCTTCAATTGGCTCTTCCTTTTTTCATTAATACCTCTTCCTTTGCTTTAGGCCATTTGTAGGGGTCATTTCAACATCCATTCATAGCCTCAAATGCCAAGTTTCCCTCAGTTGCAGCACTCCTTTTTGCTCACAACTGCCAAATGAAGGACCAATTAGCTATTATGATCCTTGACAAAGTAGGCTTACAGATCACAAAATCTAGGAACATGGCAAGCTTCACGTACATAGCAGATGCAAAAGTAATATGAATATGTTTCTTCATATTGGTTTGGTATCTTTTCTCTTTGATTGCCTTGTTGATTGGGGTTGTTGAAAACAGCATGGTGCTTCAGCAGAACCATTATCATCGCTTCCTGTGCACAATAGAGGAAGGGCAGTTATATATGGAAGGTAGATGCACATGCAGTGTGCTTTTGAAGATAAGGCTGGAGATGATAAGTGATCTAACATTAATATTGAATATGATAGGACAGATTTACTACTGTTATCACTACTGTTGTAAGGTGAATTCCAGATTTGGTTTATCCATGACAAATTGCCCTGTAGGTCTGGGGTTGTTAAAAGATGAAATATTTTATGCTGATGCTATTTTGTCACTTATATGAATTACTAATTTTCCAGTCATTTCTGTTAATTTCATAATAATATTTGCATCCACTGTTCCAAGTTTTGCAACTCGCGATTTACTACTATTATCACTGTTGTTGTAAGGTGAATTCCAGATCTGGTTTATCCATGACAAATTTCCCTGTAGGGCTGGGGTTGTTAAAAGATGAAATATTTTTTGCTGATGTTATTTTGTGACTTATATGAATTACTAATTTTCCAGTCATTTCTGTTAAGTTCATAATAATATTTGCATCCACTATTCCAAGTTTTGCAATTCGCTCGGGTAACAAATGGAAGGTACATCAACATATGCCTTAACATCTTTTGTCTCAAATATGTCCTCTCTTCAATTCACAATTTTATCATTTTACTATAACTAACTATTTGTTATACAGATCACAACATCCAGGAACATGGCAAGCTTCACGTACACAACAAATGCAAAATTAATATGAATATGCTCCTTCATATTGGTTCTCTTTGATTGCCTTGTTGATAGGGGTTGTTAAAAACAGCATCGTGCTTCAGCAGAACCATTATCATCGCTTCATGTGCAGAATAGAGGAAGGGCAGTTATATATGGAAGGTAGATGCACATGCAGTGTGCTTTTGAAGATAAGGCTGGAGATGTTAAGTGATCTAACATTAATATTGAATAAGATAGGACAGATTTACTACTGTTATCACTGTTGTTGTAACGTGAATCCCAGATCTGGTTTATCCATGACAAATTGCCCTGTAGGGTTGGGGTTGTTAAAAGATGAAATATTTTTTGCTGATGCTATTTTGTGACTTATATGAATCACTAATTTTCCAGTCATTTCTGTTAAGTTCATAATAATATTTGCATCCACTGTTCCAAGTTTTGTAATTTGTGATTTACTATAGTTATCACTGTTGTTGTAAGGTGAATTCAAAATCTGGTTTATCCATGACAAATTGCCCTGTAGGGCTGGGGTTGTTAAAAGATGAAATATTTTCTGCTGATGCTGTTTTGTGACTTATATGAATTACTAATTTTCCAGTCATTTCTGTTAAGTTCATAATAATATTTGCATCCATTGTTCCAAGTTTTGCAATTCGCTGCAGACCCCGGCAGGGACTACCGCCACCGCAGTGGCTCCTTGTTACATTAGAGTGCTCAATGCAATGAAACTTATCTAAATATGTTAATATAGAAAAATGTGATAAGATTACGGTCATATTGTGTAGGCTTTTGGAATCCAATTAATAATTAATAAGCACAATCCAGGGCATTCATATTATATTAAATGTGATAAGATTGCGGTCATATTGTGTTGGCTTTTGGAATCCAATTAACACTGAATAAGCACAATCCAGGGCATTCATATTCTATCGACAAGGTGATGATGAAATTCTCAAGTTTACCCCCACCAAAAAAAACCGTTGCAAAAAATACCATGAGTGGGGTATTCAGCATAATTTGACTCAATACATGAAAAGTTACAAGTTTTATGGTTATTATCTATTTACAAATTAATAGGTATTTATTGATCTTTTGGATGTTAGTGCATGTTTGTTCTCTTTTAGGGGAGTGATTTGTTTCCTTACGGAAGAAGGCCTTTTCTGGGTAACTAACATGTAAATGCTCTTGTGTGCGGCCAATTTTTTAAAATGATTATGGTCATTTAGTACATGGCAGTTTAAGGAAATGATGACCTTCTAAGTCTTTTAAATGTCATGGATTGTATGTGTGCTATATCATTGTTGTCAATGATTTATTCATTCTAATTTGAGAGGATAAAAACTTCTTTTCCAATCGCATCATGATGATACCTTATTGCTTTTAAACCAAGGATTCCCAGTGATTGCATTGTTAATATAGTTCTTATTAAAGCTCAAGTCGTACCAATCACATGCTTTTGTTTGTGGATGCATTCTAAGATACCCATCATTATTTGGTTTTATGGTTTTATGTGTAATTCTTTTTATTAATTTTAATGTAATAAATATTTAGTAAGAAATTTGAAAAAAGACATGGTGCACAAATTACTCGCAAATCAATTCATATATTGCATTCAAGGCCAAATTACAAACCACATAAATAGTGCTCATGAGATCCAACATATTCTAAACAAGGAGAATATTGTTGAGAAAATTTCTCAACAAAACTCCAACAACCAACAAACAATCCTACCTATATATTATTGTAAGCATTATTCCAAGTCCCCCGTTTAATGCTTACATTACATCATTACAAAGATTATTACAAGAATCATAAATTACATATAGTCACATATTTCTGGTTGGTCGTCATCAACACTCACATCCACTCTTGAATCTCGCAAACACCTCTTTTTCCTCACCACCTTATCTTTGAGCTGTCACATCAACTCCATTTAAAACACAAATTCCTCTGACCATATTTGACAAACTTTGTATAATTGATGCTTCTCGATCTCCCAAAGGACAACCTAGATACTAGACCACCCTATGGACAAACTCCCATCTATCAAAATGCAACGAACTACACTTTTGATAGTTGTATAAGTGAGTTGTCTGAGTACTGAGCATATCCAACAGTGATCTCATAACATAACTTGTCACTAATTCTTTTGAATCCCAAAGTACAACAAGACCCATCAACGTATCCCAAAGTACAACAAGACCCATCAAAGTATAACAGACTCACGCAATCAAATTAATGATAAATTCTCTAGGTACCATCAAAAACCACTAATTTAATTACACTGTAAGGCGTTTCCCTCTGAAATGGACTCCCCCAAACGCCTTTTTGTCTTAATCGTAGCCGTTAGATTTTTTTTTAGACGATTGAACAAAAATCATCCGTCTAATTTAATAAATAAAAAAATGTTTTAAAACATTAAGAAACCTTAAAAAGCGTTATCGTATTAGTGATTAGTTAATTAGGGTGATAGTTCACTCACCACTTGACATCTGTGCGCGAGCTTCTGGGAGACTTCGTCATGGAGTTTATCTTTGTTTCAGTTTACGAACTCCAGTGGCATCCCCTATATCCTCATGCCCCGGCGCAAATGGGTGAAGGGAAACCACGATACAACTCCACCAGCATTCGAACCTGGAGAGATGCCCTTTCTCATGTTGCAGAAGGGGTTTCGATCTGGACACATATAATGGGTGAGATCTCAACCCTCCCCTATCAGAATTGTAGTACTTCTCATATGTAAGTGCCCACATCAATCACATCTTTATAAATTGTTTGATATAAATGTCTGTAAATTTTCTTATCCTTGTATTTCACCAATAAACAGGCAACCACGGAAGTGTGTGGAATTAGGGCAGCTGGTGTTGATAACCTAGATAGTGATGACAAGAGCTCTCAAATATCATGCTACAAAAGCTGGAGTCACCAGCTGCTTCAGCACCAACTCTACTAAAATGATGTCCTCCTGGCACCTGATAGGACTGAGACTGTTATTGGGGACCAAACTGCTAAAATCCCTAGAAAACAGGATAGATCCATTTATATACATAGATTTTTCCAGAGAAATCAACATAGTAAATTGGCAGAATATTTAGTTTCTGCTAATGGCAATTACAGCAAAGAAAACTAATCTACTAACAGAGAGATTCGAAGGTGCTCAGAAAGAGGGGCATATCCATTGGTTTAAACTTTTCCCAGAACATGCCATGGAAATAATAATAATAAAACAGGGTAAGCAAGTTATTGCCAGCAAAATTTACTACACAAAAAACAAATTTTAGTAGAAGAGTGTTTAGTTATTCAACGAGAGAATACTAT
The DNA here is from genome assembly GCA_000404065.3 of Pinus taeda. Taxonomy (NCBI): domain Eukaryota; kingdom Viridiplantae; phylum Streptophyta; class Pinopsida; order Pinales; family Pinaceae; genus Pinus; species Pinus taeda. The sequence continues at coordinate 155,408 of APFE031662683.1, read as the reverse complement.
GCAAAGTTTACATATTTGTCTTGTTGTGTTTTTGACCTTTATTCTCTGCTCTAGCTTCTTTTTGTATCCCCTGCCCTATTTCTCCTTCCAGGGAACTCAGTGAATCCTAATGGAAAAAGATAAACTAACAAAGCAAAACATCGAAACTTCCCTAGGACTGTGTTTTTTACCAATTGTTTTTGGTGACTCTACTGCCACCTGGCTTGAATGCACCCGTGGTTCTGATTGCATTGACGTCCTAGATGGATCGAGCCTTGCCCCTGGTAGTTTGATGGTCTCCATCAACTTACCCTCACAAATAGATCTGGTCCATGGGCTCCTTAGGCTTCATTTTACTATTCCTCAACTCAACCTGGAAATTTGGAAGTGTTATCTTCCTCCGGGTATACCGTGCTTAAACCTCTTGCAACCTGGCCTGCAGTTGAGAATAAAGTTCTTGAGCTCATTCTATGAATGTAATAGCACTAAGCTAATCATTACTGGACCTGCTACCTTCTTCTCTTTCATACTTTGTAACACTATATTAAGTGGAGTTTGGGGCAGGAATCCCAAGCAAGGTTTGAAAAGGCGATTTGCTAGTTCAGCCATAAATGGCCCAGTTGTAACAATGCTGCAAGTATGGTAGACTTCTGTCGCAAGTTTTGGTTTTGGACAGCCCACCAAGAAATTCCATTGGTATAATTTCCCAAGGCCTTGAAGGCACTAGAAGGGAATGTGCAGCCTCGACATTTGCTGAATTTTTGGTGTTGCACAGTGCACAACCCTCATTAAACTTGGTGGCCTCTGCCTGCATTCTTGGCCAATACACATTCCCTTGCAGGTTTTTCCTGTGTTTTCCTTATACACCCAAGTGGCCAGCAACTTTTGAAGTATGGGCCTCTGGCAGCAAGTGAACTCCAGCCTCTAGGTTCTTCTCTCAGGGTGCATAGCTTATCAGAATTGTACAATAAGCATTCACTTCATGTGCATTCTCACTTGTTTATGTTTGTTGCAATGCTGCCAAGATGGGCCTACGGTTTTCATGAGCAGCGACCATTGTCTTACATTCTTAATGTTGAAAGCGAGCCAAGCACATGATTATTTCAAAAGATAAAACAAGTGACATGCAAAGAAATACACTTGGCTCTGGCTCTAAGTTGGGCAGGATTGCCTCCGGCAATAGCTGAATTTAATGTTGAACTGGATTTTCAATCTGTACCCTTTTTGGCTCAAGACCCACCTCCTTAGACTACGATAGAAGGTCCTTTAGCTGATTCCTTTGCCCACCTATCAAAATTCTGATTTACTTGTTCGGCACTCCTTTTTTCCACCATGGGCCTTAATATTGTCAAAATGAACCTTTTGTTGGATTATGGATTCATTTGGGTCGCCCGAAGCGAGGATATATTTTCTTTACCCAAGTAAGATTTAATGAGATAGAGCTTGAGCAGCATACACTTATCTGGTCTTCTATAGAAAATATCATCTCAGCCACATAAGTAAGGACTCCCCAATGCCCATCACTATCTCACTGACATCAAGCAGAACTACATCACAAATGATTTAATTAATTGATTGGGTAGAGATGGTGAAATCAAACTTGTATTTTCTTGTGAATTTGAGGTCCATGTCTTTATGCAGCCAACCAAATGGGTAAGGTTTTGGATGTGCCTCCGTTGATAAACCCAATTGCTGCTCAAAAGCTTCAGATATCAGATTTTTCTGGCTACTGGGCTATAAGTAATGGACTTTTTAACTGACCCTTCACAAAGAAGATGTTTTTGCTTTCATTTTTTCGCTCAGGGCAAGGCTGATCTATAAGGTTCAGTTTTCATCCATCTTCCTATTCCTCCAACTTCTTGTTTTTCCATTGGAGCACATTTCATCACAGGGAAATTTTTTCTTTCCCAATTCTTGGGAATCAGTTCTGGATGTAACTCCCAACATTGGTCCTTGGTATGCCCATGTCTTTTGCAATGGTCCATTCTTTTTCCTTACATTCATCATTCTGTTCTTCATCCATCATTTGTACGGTACTAGCAACCTTTTACCTTTCATGGTCTCTTTTTGTTCATTCATTTCTCTCATTGGTTCTCTAGAGCTCCCTCTAATCACAGCACCTCATTTGCTTTTGGCTTCATTACACTATCTCTGTACAGGCCTAATCAAGGCTGTGAACCTTGAGCAAGGACAGCTCTTGTCGAATGTAACAGTGAATAACTCCAATGTATTTCATAACCATGCTGGCTTCATCTTCCAAAATACTCAGTATGATAGCTTTCTTTTTGGAACTCGTCAGTGTAATCTTGGACAATCTGCCTGTGACGCTATCTAAGACACTGCCTCTGGATTTTCTCCTCCCTTTCACACCTGGCTGGCTATAATTTCCTTCTCAACAAAACTTTGAACTCGTTATAATACATAACAAGTGCTTTCTTTTGCTGTTACAAATTCTAGCAATAGCTTTCCCACCACAGGAGGGCATGCTTTGACATTTTCAAACATGCAAAGGTAATCTTTTGCACATCAGAATCCCTGACAACTGAAATAAGCCCCAAGCTGCCTTAATCTGTTATTCAGTTTTTCTATATGCATCTACCCATCAATTTGTTGAAAGGTTCGCCTTCACTCTTCCTGGGGCTTTTCTCACTCCAAGTGATACTATTATCTGGTTTTAATCATCCACTTCCAGGATTGTATAGCACTCTAATATCAAATGACCTCCTCTGTCACTTGCCAACACAGAGACATTAACAGGGGACCAAACTGCTAGTCAGTATTAAAGTAATACCCAGAAAACAGGGCAGATCGATTTATATACACAGTTCATGCCAGAGAAATTAGAAAAACACAGTAGATCAGAAGAGTCTTTGGATACGTTCTAATGACAATTACAGTAAAGAAACCAAAGCTACTAACAGAGAGCTATGAGGATGCCCAAAACAGGAACATTTCAGTCAGTTTACATTTAGCATTTAGGGAAGTAAGAAAATATACGAAGCAAGATATTACTAGTGAGATTTATTACGCAAAAGTTCAAAACTATTTTGAGAAGGAAGAGTGTGGCTTTATTCACTGGGAAATTTCTATACAGAGTTTTGTTACAGATGAGTACAGTTTTTTTGCACTCTATTATTGGCAGCAAGATTTACATGCGATGTTATGGTCTGTATCCTGTTGTGCCTGTGACTTTTCTTCTCTCTCTATCCTTTATCCTTCCATCGAACTCAGAGAACCCCAGTGAGAAGCAAAACAAAGAAACTTCCCCAAAATTGTTTTTTCTGAATGGTTGTCATGATTATCCTGCCAACGTGGCATGAATGCCCATTTGGCTTTGATTGCTTTGATGCCCTAGATGGATCATAAACCAGAAGATCATGTTGTCTTTGCTATGAGTTTTTCTTTATCGTAAAACACAAACACTGGGACATGGGTCCGTGGTTTAATGGCAAAGTGGGGAATTCACTAGTCACAGGTCTCAAGTTTTATTCTTGCAAGTGACAGTGGCACTCTTGTGTTAGCCAATTACTGGGCTAGCAATGATTCAGATCTTGGAAGTTTCACAATAGTGTCATGTTGACAGAAAGAGCACAGAATCTCTATTAATGAGAGTTTAAAACTCGTGGAGTCTTTTAAGTGCTCCCGTGTCGAACTCGGCTCAGTACTGCTGCAAGTGTAAGTTAACTTGGTCCCTAGTTTGAATTGTGAAGTGTCAGACCTGCAAGTATTTGTGGGTTACTTGCTAAGCAAATGGAAAAAAAAGCTGACCATCGTAAAAAATTAAAGGCCAAAGAGAAAAGAAAACCCCTCATTTTGAATAATTTCTATTGCCGAGTTTTTGTCCGAGTCTTAGGTGCACCCTTACAATCTGGTTGTACTGGTTTATTTGCCTAGACAAGTTTTTCAACAATGGATGGAAACTAATTTGTTATACCTTGTGGGTTGAGAAAATATACTAGGAGAACTTGTTTTCTAGAGGTTGCTTTTCATGAGTAATTTCTTCTGCTTCTTCTTCATATTTTACAACTTTTTAACGTCCAATCTGACTGATGTCTATAGGAGATAACTAGTAGGTTTAGTTAATTGTTTCTTAACTTTTGCCAAGAAATCTCTAATCTTTGTTATTACTTACCATATTTCATTGAGTTTTTTTTCTAGTGTAGCATGGGGACGAGTCCCCCATGTTAATTGTTTCTTCATCATACTTAGAACTCTGTAATCTTTGTTATTACCTACCCTAGTTCATTAAGTTTTTCTAGTGTAGCATGGAGAGTTTTTCCCACCCCTGGATATCCCTTGCCTATCCCTGCCTCTGGGGACTTAGACAAGGGGAACTCGCTGTTTAGAAGGGATGCTCCCGAGGATGTGGTGGAATTTCCCCACATCCTGTATATATCGCTATGGGAGGCGTCTTTTTTGGATTTGGAGATGTTGGATGCCCCTATCTAAACCACTGCTCGTGTGGCACTATTATCCAAAAAGGTAAATTCTTTATCTTGTTGGGTTCAACATTTAGACCATGACAAATATTATCTATGCAGTGCGTGCGTGCATTCCATGTAGTATGTTTATTGTAACGAAGCATAATCACAACAGTTTTGGCTCCCACATTTGATAGGTACTTGGACCCTATTTAGTTTGCAGGGTTCTAATATTCACACAGACAAGGCCATTTGGACCCATAAATTAAGTCTTGCTAATTTGATAAAGTTTTATTATCTCTCTTTTCGATTTTTTAATATTTTTTTTAAAAACTTAATATTTGCCATCCCTATCTGCCTTTGATGGAATTTGGGAGTTCCTTTCAGTCATCCCTAGAAACTGAGTCCCCCCTATTCCCAAAGTACAGTGCAACATAGTTTTTCTCAGTTGTTAATGTTTGTCGAAATTGGAAATAAAGAGTTGTTTTGCTTGTCCTATATTTAGAGAATATGTTGTTGTAGACAGTAGTTCGAAGTAGGTGTTCATTCTTGATCTCATTACTAATACATTGTTTTCCAATTTGTCTCCCAGGTTTTTTAGTAGTGGTACATCTTCCGATCTTTCAGTTTAGAATCTAGATAAATGTATAGAAGGTTTTTTTATCTTTTTTATTTTTTAATTTCTGTGTCTCACAAATGTTTATTTGAGTTTCACAGCTATTTATCAAGGCGGTGATTTTCTCTTTGTAACATGACATTTTATAATTTAAACTGAAGTCTGTCTAGAGTATCTGACCTAATTTATTTTCTGGAACAGGCTTTTCGCAGCTCATGTATTCGGCCCAGAAGTCAGTCGGATGGTTCCATGAAGAAGCTGATGCAGGCGTTTGAAATCAGTCGGTCAAGAATGCAAAAATTTAGGGGCCATGAACTTGAAAGCTTGTGGGTGATTACCGTCATTTTGTATTGGAAACTCCATTTAAAAATGTTACCAAATTCCATTCTTGGGTCTTGAAGCTCCCAAGTTCTGTGCTGTAGTTTTTAAGGACATATAATATCCTCATGGCTTATATTAGTATTCCCTGAAGAAGGAATTTTCCATAATAATCCTCTATGTGTGTACACATTCATTTGAAACTTTGATGTTCAATCATGTTTCCCTTGTAAAATGTTTACCAAATACCAAATTCCATTCCTGGGTCTTGAAGCTCCCAAGTTTTGTGCTTTAGTTTTTAAGGACATTTAATATCCTCATGGCTTATATTATGATTACTTGAAGAAGGAATCTTCCATAATAATCCTCTATGCGTGTACGCATTCATTTGAAACTTTGATGTTCAATCATGTTTCCCACACAAAGGTAGACCATTTTTTTCAGTCTTATCGAAAGAGATCACAATTTTGTCTGGATTGTAAATTCTGAAATTTGACTGTGGGAGTGCTTAAATTGTTTTTGGATGGCGGAAATGGATTTAGCATCCATCATGAATGCCTGGGTACCCAAAATATTGAATCTTGACCGCTGTAATTGACATTTTCAAAAAAATTAGCTGGATATTTTCAAAATCATGCTGTAATTTCTATCATTTTCTATGCAAAATTAAGGCACTCAAAATTCTAAAAATTGACAACTATAATCCACTTTTTCAAAAAATTTAGCTAATTTTTTTCAAAATCATGCTGGAATTTTTATTATTATCATCATGGCTCCAACAATTTTTCATGCATTTTCAAATATGGAACGATGACCATGATGTTGTTCACAATGTCATATCATTTCTTTCACCTCTTCCATTACAATATAATAGTATTTTCTAATAACACCATAAATAAGTAGCATATGGAAAAATTACATCTGAAGCGTCTAAACAATGATAGTAGTGGTGTTAACCCTTCTCCATAGAAGAAATATCGCCAGGTCGAGCACAGTGACACGGACGTCATGTTGGCTGTAATCGCGGAAGCAGGATGCACTCTCTGCGACCAAGAAGGGCCCGTGCTAACACCTATTGAATTTCACAATCTTCATCACCGATTAGAGATTTGTTTTCAGTCAGAACCGGCCTTAGTCAGCAAGTTTTTAGGTGGCTTAAGCTCCTACATTCAAGATCCGGCCAATCTCAAAAGTGTGGGAAGGTGTAAAAACCCCAGATTCACCATTGATCAATCAGATCAGGCTCTCAATAGACAGATCGGCCAAGATCTTGCAGGTCTGATACCCCGGATGGAAACTCGCCACGGCAGATCTGCTGTCGGAAGCACAAGAGGCCCTGGCACTGTGTCTAGGCATTACTTTGACTCCTTTCATATCCAAATTTCTTAGCGTACAGGCAGAACCATCCTGCAATGGGTCAGTTCTTCAGATCTGGTGCTGGATCTAGAACGGCGGATTGGGATCCCTTCAGGCCTTCAGAGACTTCTCTTTCAAGGTAAAGAACTCGAAGACCTTCTTCCCCTCTCTTTTTACAGCATTACTAGTAACAGCTCTTTGGTGTTAACCCTTCGTTTGAGAGGAGGTGCAGCGGGGCAGTCATCCTCAGCTCCTCCTTTCTCTTACAAAGATGCAGTACACTTTGAGAACCCCAAATCCCTGGAAGCCCTTAAACCTAAGCCTTTTTTGGTTGACAAGATAAAGGAAGTTCCCTCTGTTGAAATCTCTCATGATGGTCCTGCAATCCAACTTCAAGATTTTGTAGAAAGAGCCATCATTTTCAGATTTAACAGACTATGGCCGCGTTCTCAAGATCTCTATGCATGGATCCATGCAAACTGGACTCATCATTGTAAGGTCAGTTTCTATTCAAAAGGATACTTCATTGTTCTTTTTGAGGACAGTAAGCATTATAAAAAGGCTTCAGAAGAAGGCCCTTGGTTCATGGGAACTGCAGGGGTCATCTTGACTCCTTGGTTCCCAGATTTCGATCCAGCAACTGCAGTCATTACCAGGACACTTGTATGGATCAGGCTTCCAAACTTACCGGCCCACTTATGGCATGATGCAGTCTACAGAGCTATAGGTAACACCTTGGGCAGTTACATTATGGGAGATTACTGGCAGCAAATTAAAGGTCTCTCCACATACGCCAGAATATGTGAAGACTTAGATTTAAGCAAAGAACTTCTAGACCAAATCAATCTCAAGATAAATGACTTTGTCTGGACCAAGACACTGGATTACGAAAATACTACATTCCGTTGCCGCCACTGCCACCAATTAGGACATTTGCAGAACACTTGCCCATCTCTCCCAGCAAAAAAGAATAAGGATAACCCCTCCAAGCCCAAGTCCAAATGATGGGCTCCTTTCTCTCCACCTCCAGTGGTGGATTCTGACTCCTCTAGCTCTGAAGATGGAGGTAGCAATGCAGAATTGGATCCTGCCCCTCATTCCGTGGTCCCTTCCGCTGATGGTCTGGCGCAGTTCTCCGATTCAGCGACTGCTCAAAAATGCGTCCATATGACCTCCTCCTCTTATTCAGAAAAGGAGGGCCCCACTGTGGAGAACCCTAATCCTCAAGTTGCTATTGCTCATTCCCCCCAGGATGGTTGGGTCGAAGTTAAAAAACGGAAAGGGAAAAAGCTTCGTGTTGAGGCTTCTGCCCATTCTAGGTAAAAGTTAGTCTTCTTGCTTCCAGTCATTTGTTGTAGCTTCTTGCTTGTTTCTTTCCTTCTTTGGAACCGAGGTTGATAGTCCTATCATTTCCGGTTGCCGATTTTCTGTCTCTCTTGATTGTATCATCTTGTACCATATTTTTGCTTAATAGTATTAGTCCAATTCAGAAAAAGAAAAAAAAGAAAAAAAAAATATTATATATATATATATATATATAATATATAATAAAATAAAATAAAATAAATAAATAAATAGATAAATAGATAACCTCTACATGACATTACTATTATTTACCAAATAGCCATATTCGAATACACATAACTAATCATTTCAAGTATAACTCATTATCTTCCACCCTAGCTTTCAACAATGTTCATTCACATGTTGCTATTTTTCCACACACTACTATTATTTATAAAATATCCATATTCAAAATACACATAACTAATACTTTCAACTCTAACTCATTATCATCCACCCTTTCTTTCAACAATGTCCATTTACAAGTTGCTATTCTTTCACAAACTATTATTATTTACAAAATATCCATTTTCAGAATACACATAACTAACTATTGCAATTGAAACTCATTATCATCCACCCTTGCTTTCAACAATGTCCATTCATATGTCCCTATCCTTCCCCACTCTATACATGTCCCTATTCTTCCCCACTCTATGCTATTCTTCACCACTCTATGCCTTACGGCCTTTCCTTTGCAACATAAGGTGCAAATGCTAGTTATATTCCTTTGTTCATCAATCAACTATACACTTTTAGATAGTTGATTCTCACAAATCTTACAACAACAAAATTAACAACCTTACATGAAACTATTTGATATCATCGAAGCATAAACAAGTCACCACGACATCCCTCCCTCGCGCAAGAAGCTCCATAGCAACAATGAACAAACCAAAAATCATCCAAAAAACCAGCATATTGTAACTGGTGTTTGGAGGACGAAATCATCATTGTGCTCATGTTGCGTCATGATGGCCATCTTCCTCCCTTGGTAAATCTTCCAGGCCTCCCAAATTCGATCTCTATTATATCAGAAGTCCTTAATGCAACGGTGGAACAAAATGTTGACATTGTAGCATTTCAGTTGCTTTCACATTATCACATAATAACCTTTTATGCGACTCTACGAACTTTTGTTTGCTAGAAACCTCAATGTCATCTTTATCACAACTCCTCTGAATGCTAAGCACCTTCGTAGCTAGAAAGAGGATTGTTCATGTGTTAAACTGCTAGTAGGAAGTCTCCAAAGAATATTAAGACTTGAACTAATGTTCATGGATCCATCAAACCAGTAAGAAGACACTCTCGCGATGATATTTCAATCTATTCTTCTGCAGCCCATAGGTATTTACCATGCAAAATTTGTATCTATGCAAACAACGCTAATCGTTACACCATGGCTGCCTCTGTCCATGACTAATTGTTATAGCTCCAAATCTCACTATTATGGTTTTTGATGCTGCAATCATGGCCTAGGGCAACCCCTCCTTCCAGACCTAGTCCCAAATTTAAAAAACAGTGTATTCCTTGTACGCGACATTTCCCTGAGTTAAACGCGTGTATACACAGGTCTACATATACCCAACCCACGTATATGTATTAAAACACTTAAAAAAATATAAACTCCTTATTTTCGGGCAGAGATCGCGGGTTTTACCTGCTGATCACCTATTAGTGCCCGTGGCCCAACTGTTCCCAACAACTCCTAACTAAAAAACTACTTTGGGATTGGTATAAAAAGACATCAAAGGGAAGGCCTAAGGAAGGAGAGAAGAGAGAGAAAGGTTATTATACTGAAATGTTTCCCCTGACCAGGTCTGAAGACCCTTGTGCCTTCTGCACTTCCCCCATTTGTACAGGAAACCCTTGTTTCCTTGTGTGTTGATGTTCATCTACTAGTTATGGCATCATGGAGTGAGTCTTGGAAGGAGATATGCTAAAGGCTTGAGGCTGGACGGATCCGGAAGGAAGCTTTGCTTGGAGCCTGCGAAAGGTTACTCAGGTGATATTTCTCCTTTTGTACATTCTATTTGTCTATAATAAAGAAACACGTCTTGGTTCTCGATATGCTTCTTCTTTATGTTTATGAGGTTCATGTTTGAATTTCATATGTGAATGGTGGTTTAAAGTTCATAATTAACTTCCTTCTTTTATAACATAAAGATGATTTCTGTATAACTCTTTGTCCATATACTGCTGTATTTTTTGGAATTGGTTGTTTAACAGGACAAAGGAGCGAAAGGGACTTGAAGAAGGGTTTGTACCCTTGAGAAACTTCTTGAACATAGGACCTGAGGTACGCCCTTCTTACTTTAGAATTTGCTTTTGATAGCATAATGGTTGTGTGAATGTGTGTTTCTTTGTTTAGACAACTTTCAGTCTGCTAGGGTTTCCACCCAAAAGCCCTAGGGGAGGAAATCCCTCAACAGAATTGGTGACTCCACTGGGGACAACACTCTTGTTGTTCCTAGTTTGGGTGTTTCTCAAGCCAATCAGGGCTCAGTTGCTTGTTGGTTTGCTGTTTCTGTCTGGTCTGTTCTTGACTTCTGATTTGTGCCAGTTTCTTCAATTTGTTTTTTATTTTTCTTGAAATATTTCATATACGTTGTTTTCCTTAGTTACAGAAGCGTATAAACACTTGTTTCCTGAAGTAAACCCGTGTATACGCAGGTTTCCTCAAGCACAATCGCGTATACACGCAATTTGCACTTAAGTACAGTCGTGTATATCTTGCAACTTTCAAGATTTATAAATTTGTGTGTCTCTGAAGTTTGTCTGGTGTTTTGAGTCAGTTTGAAACAGTCATTTTTGCCAGTATCAGTTGTCTGTGTTACAGCAAGCGTCTTACTCCGATTTCTCTCTGATTATAAGGAGTATTGGTCTTGTTTTGTGTTTGCAAGCGTCATCGTCTTTTTGCTAAAAGCACGCAAGATTTTTTGATTGGAATCTTGGCTGCTCTGAGTTATCAGAGCAGAAAGATTGTTATCAATCTTTGTGTTTAATTTTGCTTTTGTTGACTTTTTGTTTGCTTAACAAAATTGCTTTTTATGACCATCTACTTCTTTGTTTCATCAAAGTTGTCAATTGATGCTTTTTTGAAATTGTCTTTTTGATCTTTTTTGGTCTTTGTTACCAAAGCTTTCATTGCTGCTTTCGATTGTTAAAAAGCACCTTTAAACACATTTGTTTTTGTTGAGTTTTCATTCATTGTATGGTGTCAACTTGCAAAAGTGTTTCTTGCTTATTGTTTCAATCGCCAAGTTTCAGTTTGTTGAGAGCATTTTTGAAAAAACTTTTTTGTTGCTACGTTGAAGAGAACTTTTTGAAAAGTTTTGTTTTGCTTTCTTGAACTTGCTTTTCATTTGGTTTCCTTTTGGTGACTGAAAGTGCTTTATGTTTGTCTTGAGTTTTGTTTTTAGTGTTTAGACGAAATGAATGGTAGCATGTCATATTCCATCTAGACATTGTAAGTGGCAAAAGAAAATTTGATAAGCAAAGCAACTTTCATTTCTTGTTTTTAGAGTTGTTTTCAATCTTGCATCAAGCATATAGTTGTTGCATTAGGATAGATTTGCATCTCTTTAGGCATAAATAGTTTTGTTAACTTTTGAGTGTGAAGTGTGAGTTAAAGAAAAGTAAAGAAAAGTGTGTTTCATTAGAAGTTTCCTTTCGAACCCTGTAGAAATTACTCTTCATCGAAAAACAATGACAAAGTGCACATGCAAATAGTTAGGTTTTATTAATTTTTTTTGCGTCAAAAAAACACCACTAGTTTCACTTCCATCATCCCCTGACTTAAAGAACAGCCCTTAAAATCAAGCGCTAACTAAAATTCACTAGAAATTTTTCTTTTAAGTTAAATACACCAACAAGTTTTAGGATTTTAGGGCCTTGGATTAGGCGAGTGGAGAGTTAACTCTCCAAGGCCATTTAAACGTCAAACATAGGAGTCTGAATAACGAGAGAAAATCCAATAATGTTAGGAAGACCAGGAAAGCTTCGGATCTGGGGGTTAAGCATGAGGGTCTGTGAAGACATGGAAGAGAGATACCCCCTCTCCTACTTGTCCGAACTTACCTCACGACTGTTCCGCCTGGCTTCTGCGACGAGTTGGTATCCATAGTTGCTACTCCTAGGGAACTACATAGGTGGTTGCGAAGGGGAATCCCGTGGCACCTGAGGTCGACGTTGTATCACTCTCGACAATACTACTGGAGGGCACCCTTGCGAAGCTTGGGGGCTTGCACCGGCGCAGGCTGTTGTTAGGAGGTCAGCATAACTTCCTTTGTTACCTTCGCTGATAGGCCTGGGCCCTCATCATCCCAGACTATCTTCGGAAGGCCCCTTATTTTTCACTTTCTCATATTTTGGTGTCCGGTCCTAATCACCCGGAGTGGAAATACTTGGAAGTTGTCTGACTGGCTGTATCTTTAGGGACTTTATAGTGTGTGCTATGTGCTCCTAGTTGGCCTAGCTTTAAATTTTTTGAGTCTTTAGTTAGATCTTAATCAGAAATTTCAAAGTGGCTGACCGATCTCCTAGACAGTCTCGAAGACTTCGTGGTCTTTCACCACCAAGTTTATAGCCTTCTTCGAGAAGGCGCAGAGGTAATAATACCAGTGGGTTTCATCCCACGGCAATTGACGCATCGGGGATTGATCCTCCTCTCGGGGGCATTAGTATTGAAGCAAGGCCTGGTACTTCTGTGGAGCAAGAGAGGAACACTCCAGTTCTTTCTCAAGTTCGCTTACAAGCGGAGGATAATATTGAGGTAGAAGAACTTTCAGAGTCGTTAGTGACTCCGAATTCTCCCCTACCATCCAGTCATCCACACGTATTACAATACTTTGGGACTCCGACGCATAGATCGTCAAGTCCACGTTACGCTACACGCTTACCTTCGATGACCACTACTGGAAGCATGGCTTCTACAAGTGCTACGACTGTACAGACTCCCATATCTGTACAAGGGGGAGGAACTATTTCCATCCCCTCTGTCTCTTTATTCGGATCATTTGCTAGCATGTCTCTTTTTGGGTCTACCTCCATTCCGTCCACGAGTGGAAATTTCCAAACCAATGCTTTTGGTTCTGGACTCTTCCCATCTGGCGCCCATTCACAAGGCATTCATTCAGCTCCATTCAGGGTTGCCACATCCATGATGAGTGGATCGGCTTCGTTCCAAGGTTTTCCATTCGGAAGTGGTCATATACCACATTCCAACCCTACGATAGGATCCATGCCTTTTTCTTCTGTAGGACAAAGCAACAATCCTTTCCAAGGTTGGAATAACCCTGGGCTCAGTAGTGCCGGAACTAGGAATCCATTTTTCGGCCAATATGGGAATAGGCCGTATACCACGGTTAGTTCATTCCAAAGTATTCCTCCCCTAGCTTCAGCTTGGAATCCATATCAGGGGTTATCAACCCCTTACAATCCTTTAGGAGGAAACTTTGCTGGGTATGGTGGATATACGACCGGAGTTGGTCAAACTCCGAGTTTTGCTGGGTCACAAGGTTTTCCTTTTAGTTCAGCGGGTTCTACTGGTTACTTCAGGCAGCCTGGTGCCTTCCAAAATCCAGGCCAATATTTTCAGAGCTTTGGGAGTTCCACCCAGTCAGGGTGGAATCCCCAAGCTCCTCCTAGACTTCTGTTTCTGGCAACGTTGAACTTGCCAGACCTCACTAAGTTAACTAACGACCCAATCAAGTATAATCTGGCCTAGCCTCCAGTCCCAACTAAACTCCCTTTGGATATTCCAAAATTCGAAGGGAAGAGTGGTGAGGACCCGGGCGACCATGTAACCCCATTCCACTTATGTTGCTCATCGAACTCCCTGATCGATGACTCGGTTAGGTTGAGATTATTTCAACGCACCTTGACTGGTAACATGGCGAAATGGTATATAGAGTTGCCTGGGGGTAGCTTTACATCATTTTCCGACTTAGCCAATATTTTCTTCAACCATTTTCAGTTGCCCGTCCGGTATGATGCCGGAACCGAACTACTGGCCACTTTTCGTCAGGATAGGGCAACTCACATTTCTGATCATATTCAGGAATGGAGACGAAGAAAGAGGCTCATTAGAGCCAAAATCCCTCCGGAGGACCATCTCTAGTGGTTCTTGAATTCTTTGATACTTGAGATCTCCAAGGATGTCTCCATGTCTGGGGTCTATTCTGAGGAGCAAGCCTAATCTACTCTCAGTCTGGGATCCTACAAAATTACTTGCCAGATGCTCCTGGGTCTAAGGTTGACATAGCTAAGCCGAAGCCAGGTCCCCACACAGATGGTATTGTTGGGTCGGTAGACACGAATACAGTGAACTTCTTGAATCAATTGCAGCAGTTATCTTTACAAACTGCTTCTAACAACCAAGTCACATCGTCTAACCCTTCCGCTTCCCAAACTTCTTCGATTAATGCCGTCCAATATGATAACCCCAAAGGAAATCAAAATTCCAATGAGAAAAAGAAAGGACGAGGTAAGAAAAAGAACCAGGATGGGAAGCCTGATGCAAATAAATCCGGCAATAATGCTGGTGGTGGCAGAAATGAGTCGAAAACGAAAGTCAAGTTTCCATGCAAGTTGTGCAGTGGAGACTATTTAACTCATCTTTACCCCAAGATTGAAGACGCTCAGTGCTTGTTAGGGCAGCAAGGGACTTCTAGTTCCCAAGTTGTGTTAACCAACCCTTTTCCGCAAGGGCAGCAACTTCTTGCTAGCGCAAGTTCAAACCCTGGAACCTCCGCAAGGGGCAACCAGGAAGGGGAAAAATCATCCAATGTTTTCATGATGGGTTCTAACATCCATGTGGCTACTCGGTCACATGATTATGGTGAAGCCGAATAAGGCTGTTCCTGGAAGTACTGACCTTCATATCGGGCAACCCCCTATTGAGACTATGCCACGGATACCGAAAGGTTCCGCTAAACGCGCGACTATTAATCCTAATGCTAGGGCCGCCCAGAATTACTCCATTGTGGAGGATTTGGCTCAGATTCCGTGCGCCATGTCTGCTTTAGAGGTTCTCCAGTCGTGTCCGGCTCAGAGAAGTGCTTTACTTTCCACGATCGGGGCAGTTGATCCAACTAATTCTTTAGTGCTCACTTTTGACATGTTAAATGTCAAAAAGCGACTCCCTCATCACATGGCTTTTCAAATAAAGTCTACATACTGAAAAATTAACATTTTTCATACCATTATTGATGAAGGGGCTTCCACATGCATCATGTCCATGTCATGTTGGAAGGCTATTGGATCACCTTCGGCTGTTCCTTCACCTACCGTCTTGACTGCATTTGATGGTCATTCTCATAAGCCGCATGGGATTATCCCGGCCTTTCCTATATGTGTTGGGCAGAAGGTTGTTAATATTGAAGTAGAAGTCGTAGATGCTAACCTAGACTATAATCTCCTCCTAGGAAGGAACTGGGTATACGAAATGGACATCGTTGTTTCGACTCTGTTTCGTGTCATTTTCTTTCCTCATGAAGGGAAAATCGTAAAGGCTGATCAATTGGATTATTGTCCAGTTGATCCTCAAGCAAGCTTCGACTCTACTATTCCTTTAGTGGATAACCTTTGCCCACCTACTGAGAATCTAGGAGTAGGGATGTATTCCTCGTTGATGGGTACTTTTGAGTTTCCCTCTCCTATCACTAAAATCAATGCCATTTCATCATCTAAGGAGTTTTCTCGAGATGGGTTCTTTCGAACTCGTTATTTTTCAGAACCTTGGACCTTGCCTTCACCGATGACCACATTAGTTGAAGGACAAGAGAATGGAATGGAATTTCCTATATCTACAGCTGAGCTTAGATATCGGTCTATCGTCAACTCTGCAGATGACCATTCTACTCCTTTTTCTGAAGAGGAGTTAGATGGTGATGTGGCCCCCGCTTGGAGCCTTGATTTCTACCTCTGCTTTGGATTGCTTAGATTCAGTTTTACCTTTGGAAGAAGCAATTCTTGAAGAAATGATGGGTATAGATCCACCTTGGGAAGATTTACACCATCGTTCATACTTTCTTCCTCCATTGCAGGAGGTAGAATCTAGATTCTCCGAGCTCTGTTCTAGTGATGTTTGTACGGTGTCAAACCCTTTGGCTTCATCACACATTCGTGTCGAAGGTAATATGTCGATGATTTCAAAAACAACACCTATAAACATCTCTAGGAACCCTAACACGATCGAGAATCTCTTCATCAGAATTGAGTGTTCCCTTGAAGAAATTCAAATTTACACCGACCTGTTCAAAGAATTTCGGGATGTATTTGCTTGGTCTTATGAAGAAATTCCTGGTATTGACCCATCTATAGTTCAACATGAGATCAAGACGTATGAAAACGCCAAACCAGTTCGTCAAAGGCTTCGGCTGGTCAACCCTAGGAAAGTAGCATCTATCAAAGTGGAAGTGGAGAAGCTACTAAAGGAGGGTTTTATATACCCTGTTCCTCTTACTGATTGGGTTTCTAATCCAGTCCTTATAGATAAAAATCAAGGAAAAATCCGAGTATGCATCGATTTTAGGGACCTAAACAAGGTTTGTCCCAAAATTAATTACCCCACGCCATTCATTGATCAGATTATCGACGAGTGTGCAGGTAATGAGATTTTTTCCTTCATGGATGGATTCTCTGGTTAAATCAAATTTCATATCCATCCTGAAACAAACATAAAGACAACCTTTATATGTCCCTGGGGTACCTTTGCATATAGAAAGATGCCTTTTGGTCTTAAAAATGCTGGAGCTACATTTCAGCGGGCCATGTCTTATGCTTTCCATGACATCAAGCATGTCATCGAAGCGTACTTAGATGATCTTGCTGCTCGTTCTCGAAAGAGAACTAATCACCCTAGCCACCTTCGAATGGTTTTCGAGTGATGTCGTTTTTATAAAATCCGGTTGAATCCCAACAAGTGCGTTATCACGGTTACGCCCGGTCAGTTATTAGGGTTCATTGTGTCAAATGAAGGGATTCGGGTTGATCCCTTTAAGGTTGAGGCAATAGTTCGGTTGCCTCCCCCGTCCTCAATTCATCAACTTCAGAGTCTTCAAGGGAAGGCTAATTTCTTAAGGTGGTTTATAGCGAACTATGCTGAGATCACCAAAGGGTTCATGCGGTTGTTACAGAAAGGAGTTCCATTTGTATGAGACGACTTTGTGCAGCGATCGTTTGATGCTTTGAAAAAAGCACTAATCTCTACCCTGCTTTTGAGTCCACCGGATTATGGCAGAGACTTCCTTTTATATCTCGCTGCGGCAGAATCAACCATTGGTATGGTTCTGGTTCAGGAAGATGATGCTCTCACCGAGCATGTGATTTATTATTTGAGTCAAGGCTTAATAGGTCTTGAACTTCACTATTCTCCGGTTGAGAAGTTGGCCTTGCAGCTGTCCATGCTGTCCAGCGGCTCCATCATTACATCTTGCTACGCAAAATTTTTGTCTTAGCAGTGGTCAATCCATTTCAATTTGTCCTCAGTAGGCGAGTGATTGGGGGCAAGTATAATAGATGGATAGTCATTTTGCAAGAATTCGATCTCGAGTTCTTGTCTGCAAAGTCTAAGAAATCCATGGTTTTCGCTGAGCTAATTTCTGAGCTTCCTTGTGGAGAGGATACGGTTTATGAGGAAAGTTTTCGTGGCGAACATTTATTCCTCATCTCTTCACTCGACCCTTGGTATGGAGATATCATTGTCTATCTCCAGACTTCGAAGTTTCCCTCTACTTTCTCCAAGGATGAAGGTCGTAAATTACGTCACTTGGCTAAAAATTATGTTATCATTGGTGATACCTTATACCGTCGAGGGGTTGATTCAATCCTTCGGCTCTGTTTAACCTTGGAGGAAGCAGAGTCAGTGCTAAATGATTGCCATAGTGGAGCTTGTGGTGGTCATCTATCAGGGCTTGCTACAGCCCAGCGCATCTTACGTGCTGGCTATTTTTGGCCTTCACTTTTTAAAAACTATGTGGAAGCGGTCAAATGTTCCCACCCTTGTCAGATCTTTACTCGCAATATGCATGCTCATCCAGCTCCTCTTTTTCCTGTTGTCAACAGCGAATCACAAGTATATTATTGTGGCTGTAGACTACTTTACGAAGTGGGCCGAGGCCATGCCCACTTATAAAAACGATAGTGACATGGCAACTTTGTTTCTTTTCAATCAGGTTATCTCAAGATTCGGTGTCCCGAGAGAGATTGTCACTAATCATGGCAGTCACTTCCAGAATCAACTAATGTCTGAATTGGCTCTTAAATTAGGTTTTTGCCAAGAGCACTCGTCTCCTTATTATCCTCAGGCCAATGGACAGGTCAAGGCAGTCAATAAAACTCTTAAGACGATACTCAAACGTATAATCGATAAAAATCGGTCCAATTGGCACGTTATGTTGTATTCGGCTCTTTGGGCATACCGGACCTCCATAAAGACTGCTACTGGTTTTACACCTTTTATGTTGGTTTACGGGATGGAATCTATCTTGCCAATTGAATGTGAAATTCCATCTCTTAAGTTAGTTGTAGAGCTTCTTCCAAAGACTTCGAGTCTCGAAGAACGCCTCCTTCACTTGGAACATCTCGATGAGCAACGTCGAGATGCCGCCACGATGAATGAGGCCCATAAGAAAAGGGTCAAAACGCAGTATGATAAATCTGTCCATCCTCGAGTCTTTTCTGAAGGCGACCTTGTCTTGGTCTATGACCAAGATAAAGATGCCATGGGGGCAGGCAAGTTTAAGCCTATGTGGTACGGTCCTTTCATTATTAAACGAGTTTCAGAAAAAGGGTCGTATGAGTT
The DNA here is from genome assembly GCA_000404065.3 of Pinus taeda. Taxonomy (NCBI): domain Eukaryota; kingdom Viridiplantae; phylum Streptophyta; class Pinopsida; order Pinales; family Pinaceae; genus Pinus; species Pinus taeda. The sequence goes on along the minus strand of APFE031662683.1, from coordinate 136,567 downwards.
AATCGATTTTGAGGGAAACAAGCTGGCGGAGCCCCGAAACGGGCTTTACCTAAAGAAGTACTTTGCTTAAGTAGTGGTTAGACAATGGCTTCTTTGTATATTATGTATATTTGTACATATATCATCGAGAGTTTTGTGATGTCAACACTTTTTGGTTTGCTGTTGCAGGTGTTGATGGATGACTTGGTCTATATTGGGTTCGCCGATGGTGCTAGTCGGCACACTCAGAATCTCGCTTCCGCAGCTTGGGTACTCTATTATCCAACTGGTCAATTGATGGTATCAAGAGGCATATGCATTGGTCCTTCTTCAAATAATATGGCTAAGTATACTGTCGTTATTAATTTACTATCTGAGGCAATCTCTTATGAGATCGACTCATTGGTAGTTTATCTCGATTCTCAATTGATAGTGTCTCAATTAAATAACATTTATCGGGTAAGGGATCCATGTTTATATCGCCAGTATTTAAGGGTGAGGTTGTTGCAAAGATCATTTGTTTATATTAATTATTTGCACATTCCAAGATCTCATAATTAGTTAGCTGATTCTATCGCTAATCAAGCATTAGACTGGCACATCAATCATTCAT